>PVKU01004160.1:0-154932 GCA_004027475.1 Anoura caudifer
CAGTGGATTGAGCATGGGCCTGCGAACCAAAGTATCGCGGTTCGATTCCCAGTCAGGGCACAAGCCTGGGTTGCAGGCCAGTTCCCGGCAAGGGACACACGAGAGGCAACCATACATTGACATTTCTCTCCCTCTCTCCTTCCCTTCCCCTCTAAAGATAAGTAAATAAAATGTTTTAAAATATTTCCTGGACACTGAGTTCTGGACCCCATTACAAAACCCTGTTTGGGCTCCCCCACATGGCTGCACCCTGTTACACAGGTACAATGAGAACACAGTTTCTGGATTCTGAGGGGCTTGCCATCTTTCATGAATACCTATATATTTTTTGTGTATTTTTAATATATACATGCCATGAAAAAAATCATAAGGTTATCAGTGAGCATGTGAGACAAAATTTGAACTTTGTTCAAACAAGATGATGGCAGCTAAGTTACCACCACAGACTCTGAATATTCACTGATTTAAGAGCAGTTTCAACAACTTTCAAATGATTATAAAAAAATCAATGACATGAAATTGCAATTTTTTTGAGCTCCTAATTTCTTTCATTTTCCTTTAAGTGTAACATATTTATTTTTTCTATTTTTAAGTATATTCTATTGATTATGCTATTACGGTTGTCCCATTTTTCTTCTCCCTTGTATTCCCCTGCACCCTGTACCCTGCCTCCCTCCAGCACCCCTCTCCCTGCAGTCTTAGTTCATATCCATGAACTACATATGTGTCATATGTATAGTTCTTTGGCTTCTCCATTTCCCATACTATTCTTAATCTCCCCCTGTCTATTTTGTACCTACCAATTATGCTTCTTATTCCCTGTACCTTTTCTCCAATTCTCCCCCTCACAGCTGAAAACCTTCCATGTGATTTCCATTTCTGTGAATCCGTTCCTATTCTAGTTGTTTCCATAGATCATTTTTGTTTTTGTTTTAGGTTCAGTTGTTAATAGCTGTGAACTTGTTATTTTACAGTTCATATTTTTCATCATCTTTTTCTTAGATAAGTCCCTTTAACATTTCATATAATAAGGGTTTGGTAATGATGAACTCCCTTAACTTGACCTTATCTGGGGAGCACTTTAGCTGCCCTCCCATTCTAAATGATAGCTTTGCTGGATAGACTAATCTTGCATGTAGGTCTTTGCCTTTCATGACTTGGAGTACTTCTTTCCAGCCCCTTCTTGCCTGCAAGGTCTCCTTTGAGAAATCAGCTGACAGTCTGATGGGAACTGTTTTGTAGGTAACTCTCTCATTTTGTCTTGCTGCTTTTTAGATTCTCTCCTTATCTTTAATCTCGGTTAATGTAATTATGATGTGCCTTGGTGTGTGCTTCCTTGGAGCTAACTTCTTTGGGACTGTCTGAGCTTCGTGGACTTCCTGGAACTATTTCCTTTTCAAGATTGGGGAAGTTCTCCTTTATTACGTTTTCAAGTAAGTGTTTGATTTCTTGCTCTTCCTCTTCTCCTTTTGGTATCCCTATAATTTGGATGTTGGAACATTTAAAGTTGTCCCAGATGTTCCTAAGCCTTTCCTCATTATTTTTTGATTCGTTTTTTCATTCTGTTCTGGTTGGATGTTTATTTCTTCCTTCTGCTCCAAATTGTTGATTGGAGTCTCAGTTTTCTTCCCTTCACTGTTGGTTCCCTGTATATTTTTCTTTTTTTCATGTTGCATAGCCTTCACTTCTTCTATTTTGCATTCATACTCAACCATTTCTGTGAGCATCCTGATCACCAGTGTTTTGAACTCTGCATCTGATAGATTGGCTATCTCCTCATCACTTAGTTCTTTTTCTGGAGTTTTGATTTATTCTTTCATTTGGACCATATTTTTTTCATGTTTTGTTGTAAGGGGTAGAAGCTCCAAGAGTCCCAAAGAAACTGGACCCAAAGAAGAATACAATCTTAGGTATTCACTAGGGTGGGGAAACCTACTACTACATTGTGGCACTGTATGTGGGGGTGGGGTCAGAGAGGGCCACTTGCTTGCTTGGCTCTTGCCAGGCTTTCAGTCACTTCTCCTGATACCCACATGTGCCCTTCTGGTGCTTGGAGCTGGGTGGGTGAGCTTGTGTACATCCTAGGACCCTGTTGGTGCCTCCAATGGACTCTCCTATGAGACTGGTAGTTTCTCCCACCACCACAACCCCACAGGTTTTTACAACCAGGGGTTTTGAGGCTTTCTTTCCCCACACTGGAGCCCTCAGTGTGAGGTCTTCTTGCTCCCCAGTTGTTCCTCTTCGTTTATCTGTACGCAAACATGGGTACATGGTGGTCCACCAGCTGCCACCTCACTGCAACTCCTCTCTGCCCTGGCTGCCTATCTCCGCCTCTCCTACCAGTCTGGATTAATGTTTCTTCTTTAACCCCTTGGTTGTCAGAGTTCCATACAGTTTGATTTTCTGGCAGTTCTAATTGATTGTTGTTTTTAAATTGTCTGTTATCCTTCTTTTGGTTGTGCGAGGAAGCAAAGCATATCTACCTACACCTCCATCTTCACCAGAAACATTAATATATTTATTTTTGCTCATTGATTATTTTATTAATGTGAATATTTTATCATGATTTATTTAATATTTATTGCCAAATGTTAACTCCCCCCACTACCACCTTCCAACTTTCCCCAGAAAAGGGTATGTTTACTTCCAGACTTTCCTGAGGATTGTGGCAGCTAGTCACCTGGCTAGAAGGCAGAATAACACAGTGATTAAGGATTGGGCCCTGCTATGAGGGAAACTGAGTTAGAATTCTTACTCTGCCATTTAGTAGCTAAGTGATCTTGGGCAAGTGTCCTGGGATCTGAGCTCTGGCCATCCTCTTTCCAGCCTATGGATAGATGCTTGTAATGTCTGCCTCATAGCATCATCCAAATGAAACACCTAGCTAGCATCTTGTATGTTGTAAACCCAGAATACTGGGTCTCAATCATCCCACCTTGCTGACCACCGGCAGCTGAAGCTCAGAGAACACTTATCATTCCAATTCTCATGAAGGAATTATAACCTTTTGGCTTATATATATATCATACTTAAAAATTTTTTAAAAGACAAACAGCTTTGTAGAAAATAGCCCTTAAAAAGCCATGTGCTATGTATCAGTGATGAAAGTAAGAAGATAATTAAGAAAATGATGGTTGTTAACTAGGAAAGTTAAAATTTGGAGTAAATTAAGGAGAGGAATATTAGCTGGGGTGTTGCCTTGGAGCAAAGATGTGAACAAATTACTGCACACTCTGCTCTAGAAACAGAAAAATAAACAAAGACACAATTTCTGGAACTATTCTCAGCAAAAGCTCTGAATAGCACAAAAATTGAGCAGGTGAGAAATATCACTGAAAATTAGAACTGCAATTATCTTGACGGGTGAGGACAGTCCCATGGATCATGTGAAAGAGGATGGAAGAGTGCGTAGCTAGGAATTGCAACAAATACTTTCTTAGCCAAAACTTAACTGCATTATAAAGTCTCCAAAAATACTCCTTGAAAACCCTTTTCTAATGACTGAGGAAATTGCCAGAGAAAAAGACATCCTTGAGAGGCTGGACCAAAAGCACATAGAGGTAGGGGAGGAGTGAGGACGGCTGACCTCAGCACTGGGACCACTGCCCAGTGCCGCATCAGGAGGAGAGTCTGCAGAGACCAGCTCTGCCTGTGGAGCCGCCCTGACCCAAACTGCCAAGGGTGCACTGCCTTTAGCACTGAACTCTTGGCTTTCTGTCAACCCTCCCTCATCCCCCTCTCCATACAGTGGTGTCCCTATCACTTCCTCCATTTTTCTGTGCTTATTCTCAGAAAAGGATACATGACAAACTCATTGACACTCACGTGTGTGTCAACACTGTCACCTGCTCTCTAGCAAAGCCTAAACTGTAGTCACAATTACAGAGGCATACAGTAATCCAGGCTTTTGTGTAATTTTTTTCAATTTTTATTTATTAGCAATCAATCAGTTTTTGTGGAAGTTCATGTCATTCGGTAGCACTTGGCTGACCAGAAGACATAAAGAGAACACTGTGTCAGGATGAAGGATTGGAGTAATATGTCTATAAGCCACAGGACACTAAAGACAGCCAGACAACCACCAGAAGTCAGGAAGAGGCAAATAAATAAATAAATAAATAAATAAATAAATAAATAAATAAGTCTTTTCTGTGTCTTTCAGGCAGTGTGGATCCTTTGACACCTGGATTTTGGGCATTCAGCCTTCACAATGGTCAGAGAATAAATTTGTGGCACTTTGTTACATCAGCCCTAACAAAACATCACGGACTTTGGCATGTTATGTCCTCTAGCTTACACCAGCCATGAAGCATAATGTGAGACATTAATAAGCCACAATGAGGTGTCTTTGAACACCATGTTGGTGACCACCAGCTGGGAAGACAACTCTAGTCACGTGGCCTCTCCATGAAAGGAAGCACATGGCCACGTTCAAAGCATAAATATGCAGAAAGTCACTGCCTCCCGGAGCTAACAGAGTGCCTGGCAGTGGGTAGTGACTCAGAATTTATTTTGAATCCTGTTTTCTCAGATGACAAAGCTCTCTCTGAGGACTCTGAACCTACTGGCCAGCTCAAAACCTCAGGACATGCACCCCATCAACACTTGCCCTAAGCAGACTGAGCCCAGTGGAGATGGTGTGGTGGTGGATGGGGGGGGGGGTGCTCAGAACCATTGCACAGTTATTCCTGCCTTTCAAACTCACTCACAGCTTAGGATAACAGGCTTTCAATAAAAGCAGCTGGCTTTATGAAAATAGGGCCTCTGGACTGATAGTATTTCACCACATTCCTTTCTGAGCTAGATCCAGATGCTGAGGCAGCAGATAGATTAATCTTAAGAGGACTGGTAAGAGTAGCGGTGAAGGGGTCCAGGGCCCAAGCGAGCTCCGGGAACTGCTCTGGCTCAAGCTGGATTATTCTGTAGAGTCGACACAGAAGACACTCAGAGAAGACAGCGTCTCTTGCTGAAGGGGAAGTGAGGCAGCCCAGGTGAGCTGTATGGGGAAACAATGAGTTCTAGGCAGAGCAGGAGCCTGCAGAGAAACAAGGGGCTGAGGCAGGAAGCCAGAGTGCAGACACTGTTCCGAAAATGAGATGTCAGACAGGGTAAGGCATGGTACTCAGAGAGAGCATGCAACAAAGCAAGCATGCTGGGGCTTTGCCCCTTTTGGGTTCTGATATGTGGCCCAGGGCTGGAGGACTGGTTTAAAGAAACAGGACCATGCCAGAGAGCAAGAGAAATGGGTCTCTTGTCCCCTCTGTAGAACTAAAGAAGATTCTCCCAGTGAATCTGAATCTCAGATCAACAATGAACAATTTTTAGTATCAGTATGAAAATAGTTCATGGACTATAAACTAAAAAGCTGTTCATTGCTTGTCTGGAATTTCTGTTTGAGTATCCTGTATTTTTACTTGCCAAAGCTGGCAGTCCTATCCCAGGCAACAAAGAAGGTACCTCCTTCATCCACACACTTCTCATCAACACTCAGTAAACATCCATGTACAGGAGGAAAATTTCAGGATATTCCTGCAGAGAAAAGTGGAAATATCTAAACAGGCAGAACACAGTAAAGTAAGCTCCTTGCTTTCTCAAACAGAAGATCATGGCAATCACAGCCCTTAGGAAATTCAACCCAAACATCCTTTTTTCCAGACCAAATCCTAGTGAATTGCAGGACAGTTTGAATTCTTTTGTGATTATTACCCAAAGGTCCCACCTTGACTGGATCTTGCAATGCCAGAAGCAGGTTTGGGACAGGCCCAGTACAGTTTTACCCAGAGCTATTATAAGGAAGTCAATATGAAACAAGATGAATCTGTTATGGTTGAAAACTCTAGTGCTGACTCAAAATATTTCTAACATGCAGAACTAGCTGGTAAGCTGAAAGCCTGAGGAAACAAAAAGAGCTCTTTGGCTGCTTTGAAATGCCCAGATCCTCCAAGTGCGGCTTTTCTTTCCTGCTGTGAGCTGTGTTCCAGCAGGCAGGGCGCCAGGCTTGGCAATTCTGGGGGGATGTGTTGGCAGACATGGGCTTGGCCTTGACAGCTTCATTTGCAGGACCATAAGGGCAGAGAAGGAAGAGGCTTGGTGGGTGTTGGAAGGCCAGGCGCCTTGTCCTGACCTCGCCGTGGTGCTGCAGAGCTTCACTGTGTGTCTCTGCCCCACTCCTGTGTCATCCACTCCCTGCAGCAACCCTGTGAGGCTGGGACTGTCTTATCCATTTTACAGATGGGGAACAGGAGGCTTCCTAAGCTACCCAGTGGGTTAGAATTCAAGCTCAGCTATTTTTAATTGACATTTCATTTATTTATTTATTTTTTTGGCATAGGCAATATATTCACATGGTTCAAAATCCAAAATGTACTTAAGGATATGGCATAAAGTTGGCTTCTCAGGCCCTAACTTCCTAGCTCCCCTCCAAGATGATTGACATTCTCCATTTCTTTATAGATCCCTTCAGAGAGATTTTGTAAGTATATGTTTTCCTGCTTTTCTTTATTTAGACATATGATTCTGTTGTTTTGACTGAAACTGAAACCTTTCAGCCTTGGTCTAGTAGTCTTTCTTTTTTTTTTTTTTTAAAAAAAAAAAAGCATTTTCTCATTGGAAACTGTAGTAAATTTAATAAATTAAAGTAAAATAAAAATAATAAAATATCACCTCTTGTCCTCATCCCCAGAGGCAACTTCTGTTAAGTGTCTTGTGTTTAACCCCACCTTCTTACATGGCTGTTGTTTGTAAACAATTTTGTGTACTCTTCCACTATACTGCTGTCACCTCTGCAGATAGAATTAGGGACAGAAAGGCAACAGGAAGAAAACAAGAAGAAGAAACAGGAGCAAAAATTTGTCCAGTGGGCATGGAGGCTATGGGAGCCAGAAGAAATCAATTCAGAGAGGAATCGAACATTTATTCACCCTTTTGGGGACCTTCTATTTGGAGTTCCAAGTGCCTGCTCTGTGGGAACACAGACCATATAATAAAATAGAGAGCAGGGAAAAACACATCAACAGACCTTTTCAACAGTATGTGATGAGTACTAAGACAACAGGAAGCTGAGGAACAGGAGAAGCCAGGGGATTGGGTGGGAGTCAGACCTAGCACCCTGAGACAGTGACACCTGACCTGAACTGACCCACCAACCTGGAAGGTCCATCTAGGTGCTGAGTGGTGGGGGCATGCCCATTAAGAAAGGCAGTGGAGAATTAGAGATCATTTAATATTGTGGCAAGAATAGCAGGAGATAGGTGTGCATAAGAAAGGAATCTTGGCTTTATCCCAAGGGCAAAGGGAATCTCTTGAAAGTCTCAAAGCAGGAAATTGACATGATTGGATTTGCACTTTAACAAAGACCAAATCTGGCTGCTTGTGGGGGCAGGGAGATGGCATGGTACATTAGCAGAGAATGTGCTTTAAGGGAGTCTGGAGACTAGCTAGGGTGCTGTTGGCTGTTGCATCATTGAGGCAGCTTCATGAACAAAGGCTGTGGCACCCTATGGAGGAGGCCCCTGGGGGGGATTCTAACGAGGTTATGAATGTAGATTTGGTGACTGACTGGGGATAAGAATGGCTCCCCAACTGAGACTTGGGCATTTCTTGACTCAAAATTCTTCATTGGCTCTCTTTTATCTATAAAAGTTTAAGCTCTGAGCTTGGTATGATGACTGTAAATGACATTTCAACCTTCCTTGGCAATCTTACCATCTTGCTTTTTCTCTCACCTCTACTGGAGTCATAGCAAAGTGCTGGTGATTCCCAAGCATGCCCTCTCTTTGTCCACTGTCCTCTTCCAACCATCTGGACTTCCTGAAGCACATTCCATCCTTCAGGCCCAGCTCAATGCCACCTCCACTAAGAAGCTTTTCCAGCCTCACCCTTCCCTTTTTCCTTCTACTCATTTGGAAATAATCTCCTCTAGATTCTAGTTGCACTTGATCCTCCAACTGCTAAAACCCTTACCGCCTTCTGCATTTTGCTTTTTGTACAAGTGTCTTATTTTAACTATATAGCTATATATATTATATATATAATATAGACATATATACACACTATATATATAAACTAACTATATAACCTAATACACACACACACACACACACACACACACACACACACACACACACACGGTTATTCTCATTGTTACATAGCCATGTTTTCTAACTGTGCAGGTGAAGAAGTATGACGAGGCTCACCTTAATATTTATGCATGGTTTTCCTGAGTAAAGACAAATCTGATCATTGTTCAGGGACACAATGCTTTTGTAACAGTGGAAAATTATAACAATGGGAAATTGTAACATACCCCATCATTTTTTTAACATTATTTCTGTAAGTGCTGACTCTGACTAATACGTTGCTTGTAGATGGGCTGCAAGTTTGCATAAGAATCCTAGGAACTAACTTCAAAAGATACAGACCCCAGCCTTCAAGCACCTCAGCTCCAGGAGATTTGCTGACCTTCAACCGTGGAGCCAGGATGACTAAACCAGGATGATCCACACCAGACTGTCACTTTCCCTAACAGAATGGACTGTGCTCATCTGTACATAGAGAACTTTGCAATCCCCTCCTTTGATCTATTTGTTCTGGTCCCCTCTCCCTCCTTATAAAAAAAAAACCTCTGTCTCCAATGAGAGGTGGAAATGGGCTTTGTGACATGAGCCCCCCATCTTCCAGATGGCCAGCATCTGAAAATAAACCACTTTCCTTTATATTAGCACCTGCCTCTCAAGTACCAGCTTTTATAGAAGCAGGCAGCTGGACCTGCTTTTGGTTACACTTTGAGCAACAACCTCCGCCCAACCACCCTGTATGCTGGCAATAAAGTTTGCTCCTTCTCAAAATCATCATCTAGGATTTGTCTGTGGGCTGGCTAGCTATGACTGAGTAGTAGGACTTTGCTCATAACAGCTACAAAGTTAAAGACTCCTTGAAGGCAGAGACCGAATCTCTGGAATCTCAAGGAATGTTTGTTGGTTTGAAATGAATGCCCACTGGGGAAACCAAGTTCAGAGGCAATAAAGTTTGTGAAGTAAAAAGAATCAGGCTGGCATAGGATTCTGTGGAATAAATAGAATCAAACCTGGGGGAAGAACCTGAAGGCAGAAAGGATCAGCAAGAGCATAGAGGCTGATGCATTGCATTTAGGCTCCCTGCTGAGTGCTATAGGCCCTCAGGATTTGGAAACTCCATAAAGAAGTTCAGACTCACAGACACTGGTAGACTCTGAATGGAGCAGGACTACGGGGTAAGGTCTTTGGGAGGTTCTTGGAGTCAGACCTTCAACACTATGTGTTAGAGGATCCAAATGGTTTCATGAAATGCCCTACAGTCAGTCACAAAGGCCCATCCCAGACATAACGGAATCTTAGAATCTGGAGTAGATCATTCACAGGAGAAGAAACAGGAACCCAAAAAGAGTAAGATCATTGTTAAGTGTCACTTTGTCAGTCAAAGAAAATGTGGGACCAGGTTTCAATTAGACAACTGTAGTCACTGAGCCTCCTCTGTGAAATCAGCCCTGGCAATAAGGGACAGTCCACATAGGTCAGGTACTTGCCCTGAGGAGCATGTTAGTGGGGAGACTGATGATTAGCAAATGAGAAACCCTGGGAGAGAAGAGGCTCCCATCAAGACAGTGAGTTGAAGATTCAGAAATGAGAAGGGTTCCAGAGCACAGGACAGATGGGAAAAGGAACACCATCATTACTGCAAGGAAGAGGAGGAACGGAGGGGTGGGGAAGCAGATGGGACTTTGGGTTTGGGGGCCAGCAAAGGAGGGCACCTCCATCCCAGGGCATCTCTGTGTGGCATGCTCCCTTTTCTCCAGCTCAGGGTAGGCTCCTCCTCTTCACTTCATTGTTACTTGAACCCATTTCTTCATCTTGCAACACATACCTGTAATTCATTGTCATCACTTTCAAAGAATACCATTTTCATTGCATTTTTTTAGGTGAATATAACCTAGTCTACCCATTCTGTTGTTGATAGACATTTGGGTTCTTTCCAGCCTTAGGCTGTTTGTATAATGCTGCTGCTCTGTACATTCTTATTCATCTCATTTAATTCCTATGAGCACATGTGGGGGCTATGTCTCAAAGAGTAGAATTGCTGGGATACAGGGTATGCATATTTTCAATTGTGGGAGACAGCACCACAGTTTCCCAAAGTAATTGTTCTGATTTATGCCCACCAGTAATGCACACAATTTTCAGTAGCTTCACGTCCTGAAATAGTCAGGTTTCTGAAATTTTAGACAATCAGGTGAGTGGGAAATGGTATATTATTGTGATTTTAATTTTCATTTCCCAAATAACTGATGAGGGTGAGCATCATTTCATGTTTATTGACCATCTGGGATTCTACTTTTATAAAGTTCAATCAATCTCTTGCCAATTTTTCTGTGGGATTATTTGCAGCACTTCTTTTACTCTCCCTTTGTCAGTTCAACGTGCTGCAAGGCTCTTTCCCCAATCTCTTTCATCATTTTGTATTCTCCTGATAGTGCCTTTCAATAAGCTTGATAGTGCCTTTTAATACAGGCAAATATATCAGTCTTTAAAAAATTTAGTGTTAACTGAAGGTCATGAAAATATTCTTTCGTATTATCTTCTACAAGTTTTATTGTTTTGCCTCTCACATTTAGTCCACAACATATCTGGGGCTGACTTTTATATACAGTATGAGGTAAGAGTGAAGTTTTATTTTTTCTTATGAATGACCAGTTGTTGTGAGACCATTTAATTAAAAGCACAGTGTTTCCCCATTCCTCTGTGGTGACACTTTTGTCAACATCAATGTCCACATATTCAAGTGTCTGTTTCTGGGCTCTGTATTCTGTTCTATTGCTGATTGTTATATGAGTAAGTGTTGACAATCTTGTATGAGAATAAATCTTGGTACTTGAAAGAGCGAGATTTTTCATTTTGCTGTTCTTCAAGGGAGAGACTTAGTTAATATTGGTCATTTGCATTTCCATATAAATTTGAAGTAAGATTGTCAAAAAATCTGTTGAGATGGAATCACACTGAATCTACACCTCAGTTTAGAGAGACCTGATATCTTTAGAATACTAAGTTTTCCAATTCATAAACATGGTATAACTCTTGCTTTATTCAGTTCTTTTTGGTTTCTCAGAATATTTTATAGTTTTCTACATAGAGAGCTTACATTTATTTTGAAAGATTTGTTTTTAGGTAGTTTATCATTTTTATATCACTGTAAGTGTTATCCTTTACTTCAATCTTTAAATATTTTTTTACTGGAAGGGTATGCATTGTATTTCAAGTTACTATACATTTACTTTGGTGAAAACATTGCCTGCATTTTCTAGTACAACCCTCTCCCCCCCAACAAAAGTTGTTTCAGGAATGTAAGAGAAATATCCAACTTAAATAGCAAAGAAGTGCACCATAATTACTACTGCACTGCCGTCATTTCTGCATTTCCCAGGTTTCTTAAATAACAGTCTTGTCTGATGACACACAATGTAAAGAGCAATTATGGAATAATTGGCAGACATTTACATATGCTTGTAAAGTCTTATTGAGAATATCTTGTTGGCATTGGATAACCAATTATAGGCACAGCTGTACTAGCAGGGCATGCATATACCTGTTGGTTCATACCACTGCATTTTTGGAACATTAATTCTGTATTACTGAATGTTGTCATAACCATTCTGGTTTTTCTATTGGATTACCAAGCATAGAACTGGTCTGTATACCAGCAGACACACATTTACCCAAGGCTCCTGTCGGAGTAATTTGCAGCACTGTGAACACCATTCTGGGTTTTTGCCCCCAAGTCCCTTAACCAGATTAGAGTAACCTCTATCATAATTTTGCCTGTCTATAAAGGTACTAAATCCACCTGTTCATGCCACCTCTACCCCTGGAATGACCTGAACATCTGTCTTGGACCAACGGAAGCAATTTAAGATTGATTGCTTGATGAGCTTCATGAAGCAGAGATAGGGTCAGGCACTTGCTTTATATTACTAGGAGTAAAGAAAGTATATGTTGTGCCTGTTTTGGTACTGCAAGTAGTTCTTCCAATTCGATGAATATAATTCTCTGAGGAGTTAGGATAGTCAAAATTGATGACAAAGTTCACATCTTCCACATTTAGCCCTCTGGAGGCCAAATTTGCAACAATCAGAACAGGAGCTTTTCCACATTTGAATTCATTTAGAACCCAGTCATAGTACTGTTGACTCTTGCCACCATGGATGGTCAAGGTAGACAACCTGTTTCTCCTCATTTTTCTAGTAGGTTCACCACATTCTCTTTTGTTTTCAACAAAAACAATGGTTTCATTCCCCTTCTCACTCATGATCTCTTCCGTCAAATGAGTTTTTCATCCTTTCCTACAGCACGACACACATCTACAATCTGAAGAATTTGTGGTTTGTTTGCACTCAGTTCCAGTGTACCAACATTTATATAAATGCAGTCTTTCAGGAAATCTTCTGCAAGTTGTCTTACTTCTTTTGGCCAATTGCGCTCCACCTTAGGGTTTGCCTGTCAGGTCTTAGCTGATTGACTTCCAGGTGTTGCAATACAGATTTCCACACCTCTTTCCAAATCATGTACTTGTGGTCCCTTGGGAGGGCCATGATAGATGCAAATTGACTACAATCAACACACTTTACAGTATTCAGCAGCTACTTACTGCACCTGTTGGGCTAGTTCCCAAATTGGTGTCAGCACCAAGAAAATAGGCCCATCACCTCTCTCTAGGAATGGCTAATGATTGATATGGACAACATCAGACAGCAAATAAGACAATGTTTTCCCACATCCAATTTTTGGGACTCCAACCGTATCCAATCTAATTAGAGCAACTGGCCATCTCTGAACTTGAAAAGCAGTGGGTTCACTAAAGGTCTGTCTTACAATCACATTCATGACATTTGCAGGGAAGCTTGCTTCATAAAACTTCAGAACTGACTCTGGGCAGTTATGACCTCTAACTGTGATTTCCTTGCTTCTTCTGTATGTCTCCATCTTTTGCACTGTGCACCTAGCCATATCAGGGTGTTCTTGATAACAATTATTCTCAACTGTGGGCAGCTCATCAAGATTCCACTTCTTTTAAATTAGTTTCTCCCAAGGGGTTCCAAACTTCTTTCCTAACAGGGACCCTGACCTACTTCCTCCAAATCAAGGTGCCCCAAAACTTCCACTCCAGTTGTGGTCTGGGTCACTTGAATAACCTGATATGGCATCAATGCTTGTGGCTGGTGGGAAACAAAATGGAGAGAATTGGTGCAACAAGTCATTGGAGATGGCTTCAACAACGTGATTATAATAATAAGAATGGGAGACAACTGTACTTGAAGAAAAATTAAAAAATAAATAAAATTAAATTAAAAAACAAATAAATATAGAGTGCAATAAAAAAACAAAGGCTTAGAGATTATTAAAAAGAGAGGCCTCAAGATTTCAAATTTCCCCTCAAAGGCTTACAAGCCAGAACTACAAACCCCCTAAAGTCTGGATGAACCACACTTGGTTTCAGCTCTGAACCTTCATCTACCTGTGAAAAGGAGGGAAATATCTGCAGAATGTCTTTCCTTCCCAATCTGGAGACAGCGTGCAGGAACAACACACACAATGAGAACCTTCTTAATCTCAAATGAAGGTACTGATTGCTTTTTGGTTTACTTTAAATTGAATTTTGATATGCCTATTATGGAGATTCCAAATTCCTAAAAGTGGAAAATACTTAATGATATTAGGAAGAGAAATAGCGCATTTCAACAAAGAACCTGTATGATGAGTTGGGATGGAAGAAATCTGTTTTGCTGGTAACCCAGTTTACAGGTGCTTCAAAGGATCATTAAGATAAGTACTCATCAATGACCAATGGAAAAACACATTTGAAGACTAGAACAACAAGAGTGGATTCCATTTAAAAGAATGATAAATTCACAGTCAGGCTATTTGCAATAAAGCAGCTAAAAGCACAGAGAGATAACTATGTGACAGCTATGGCCTATTCAGTTTGGAATCAGGCTATAGCTATAGTATATATCAACATTTCATGTGCCTACCTTTCTACCCACAGCCCCATTTGTGAATGAATTTATTGAGACAAAATGTTGCATGATACAAGCTCAAGGTGACTCTGCTAACATCTAATTTGTGTCATGGGAGTATCCCATCATCTGTATGAGATGCAGTTTGCATCTCTGAAAATTGGGTTGTATAAAATAAACCTGGGGTAATTTTAGATGGATTAAATGGATCAGTCATGGCAAGTTTCCCCCTATGCTTCTTCTTCCTGCAGAATATGCAGCTGGCCCAGCTTTGGTTGTTGTACTTTGTGAATTTCAACACTCCATAAAAATTACTTACTTTTTTCCTTATTTACCGGTGGCCATTATGAGTTTTAAAAAGTACATGAAAAGCAACCCTCAAGGAGCTTGGATGCCATTTATGGGGTCCTGGTTTGTGTTTTGGGGTGACTAGATAAGGCATTCATGCAGGCAGCAAAACTGCCAAGGCTCACTTAGATTTTCATATGATTTTGAATACACTTTATTCATAAAACTATATATTATACACCTGCTAATTCAGACACATTTTTGTGCACATAAACTGTTTTATTGCTTTCTTTGTTATTTAATGTAGAGTCAATGTTTTTGAGTAATGGTCAGATGTCCAAGTTTCAACATTATTAAACCTTCAAACAGTAAAATACATGGGAAAAAGCCCTCAAATGTTAACTCCTCTAAGTTATACCTGCTGGAACAACTTAGGACAAAGGTAACTGGGCTTGTCATCTTCGTTTATGAAGAGAACTGCTGTCCTCTGACACGGGACACAAGAAAATGTTCTGAGAGTTTAGGGCCTGGGTTCAGTGTGCTTGTCTTCCTTTGAAATGTCCGGGGGATTCATAATGACTCCAGATAGCAGAATCCTTCCTTTCACCTCAGACTTAATTAAAAGAGTCAAAAGAAGCTCCTGTGGAATAGAAGTGGTTAGAACAGGGGTTTTCAACCCATGTGCCGCAAGAATTTTTAAAACATGCAATACTTGACTAGTCAGTCAGGGGCAAACAAAAAAATGACAACAGCCAACACAATAATAACCATCTAGTGTGAATGAATCCAAACTATATGTATTTTTTTTGGTCAGGTCAGAAAAAACAAATGTATATATTTTTGGTGTGCCACAGAATTTTATAATTGGTTTATGTGTGCTATGAGATGAAAATGGTTGAAAATAGCTGGGTTATGATGATAAAAAAAAACAGAAAAGGTTCTGCTGTCAAGGACATGGCATGTGCTCACAGATGTCCTGATCCATCCCTGGTAAGAACACTACCTATTCTGAGAGAGCGCCTGGGAGAGGACGCATATGGTGACCGGATGGGACTGGGGCAACTGTGAGCTCATGTTGCCTGTTGAAGGCACAAGGTTCTCATCATCCTGAGGGAGTGGGAGGGCCACTGTATTGGGAGTTACGTTCAAAACACCTAGTCCTATCTTCAAAAATCTGCTCTCAGCTGCCATGTATTTGGTTGCAATCTTAGGCTGATTTCTTTTTGAAAGTCCCCAAATCTCTGGCATCCCTAAAAATCCTGATGTGGCCTGCTACCTTTGCAAGGAATAAGATTCCAAAGGGCAGGGAGGTTCAAAGGGGCACACAGCTGCATTATGTCATACAACAGGCAAAAATAAATACACAACTATGATGTGAATATTAAACGCCACGAAGAAATAAATATCTCAGACTCCACAACTGCAAGTCGCATGCTAGCAACACCTCAAAGAGTCTTGGTGATTTTCCCATCAAACTCTCCATAATGACTTTGATTAGTACTTAAGGACTAAGCAAAATAATGTATGAAAATACTATTCTTAAAAAAACTTCATTAAATAGCAAGAATAGTGATCAAATTTAAGATGTTAAATTTAAATAAATCACTTTTGATATTTCCTAAGGTCATCTTTGCCTTCCATAACAAAAATGGACAAAGGCCAACTGCTCAGCCCACTGAGGATGCTGAGGGTGGAGTCACACCGACCCTCCTTGGATGAGTGATGGACCCACATCTTTGCCAGAGGAATCATCTCAAGCCCTTCCAGCTTTTGAAATTCCACAATATTACAGATTCTCTTCACGAAGAGAGTGATACTAAAAAAAGGGAAATATAAAGGTGAATTTATTCACATCCATGCCATCTAAATCTACTGATTACAGTAATCAGGAACAACTGAAACCTAAACAACAACAAAACACAGGGACATTCACCTCCTGAATCATAAGTTTTAATTCAGAAGACTCTACATGCTGGCAAGCCAGTTTCCTCCCTGAGAAGCAGATTCACGCTTCATACTCTCCCTCCAGCATCTTCTGTGTCTCTCAGTTAAGGCCTGGATAGTGTGAGGATGGAGCTGTGCCCTGAGAGGTGCTGTCAGTCACCCACAGGCTGGGGCTGTGTGAGGTCAGGCTGTGGCCAGCTCTGCCCTGCAGCCAGCCTCTGCAGCTCCTCCACCATCTGTAGCAGGGCTGACCTCTCCATCTCTAAGGCAAGGGCAGCCCATTTCAGCTTGCTCTCATTGGTCATAAGCTTCTCAACTGTGGCTTCAAGGCTTTGGATCCTGCCATTTGCCACCTGCAGATGTTAAAGGAGGTCACGGTTCTGTTTGTGTAAGCTGCTGTTGGCTTTCTCCAATTTGTCCATTCTTTGGTTGTCACTGAGAGGAGAGGAATCATTAAGTTCTTCTTGAAGCACATGGTATTTAACTTCATATGCTTGTAACTGCTTAGAAATGTCCATCCCAAACACCTGATTTATGGTCTTTTCCATCTGCACCAAGCCCAGATTGGGCAGTGTGTTTTTTATAAAGTCAACTATGGTTTCTAGGTTTTCATGCTGCAGAATCAAGGGCTTATGGCTTCCCAACAGACCTAAAGCCACTTTTAATATGACCTCTGTTCCTTGAAGAAAGATCATATTGAAGACTCTGGCCACAAATCCCAGCAGGAACTGGGAAGCAAACATGGTGAGAAACCAGGGGTCAGCAGCATAGAGGCTGGGGCCGATCTCATGCTCCTCCAAGTGATTATAGAGGTCCCTGTGGTAATTGTGAAGAAGCCTTGAGAGCTGGTACATCTGGATTTGTGAAGTAATCATGTCTGGCCAATACTGTTTCTGTAGTCTCCTGTCAAACATCAGAAACTTGACCATGTGAAACGCCTCTTCCTCTCCCATGTGAGGCAGCAAAATGCCTGCTACAAAGCCGAGGCCTTGGCAATATCCCACTTCCTGGTCTAGAAGTGAGTAGGCCTTCAAAATGTTGTAAAGCAACAGCTGCCCCCCTCCTAGCTGGGCTGAGAATACAGATATGTTGGAAAGGTTTGCCTAAGGTCGATAAGAATCGTGTGCTGCTGGGAGGTGAGCTGCTTTAAAAGTTCCTTCTATGGCATGTCTTTTGACTGCTGTTTACTGGGAAATTGGTGGTTAAGGTGGTATTTATTGCTCTGTTAGGAATTTTCAGATTTCACCCCGGTGATGACATGGTACACCTTGCCCAATAGCTAAATGCATTTTTCCACGTCAAACTTAATTTTAGATCTTCCTGGAGTGCTGAGCATCTTTTCCCACACTGTCATTACTTCTTTAAGACAAGGAGTGACTTCTTCATAAGCAAGCTTCAGGTGCTTGTTCGGCAAGTCATTTTCAGAAGATTGGAGCTTCTGATTCTCCTTCTCAATTCGGAGCAGCAGTATTTGCTGTAGTATTGCCTTTTGCCATAGTTCTTGAAGCTCACAGGACATCTTTTTCTTTCCTCTGGCACAGGACCAAAGGGCCCATCTTCACAAACTGGTTCCGAAGGAGATCATGGGAGAAGCTCTCCTAGCTCAGAATAATCTTTGTATCTGCTGGGAGAATCACTCACTTTCTGTGGGGTGGCCAGTTGGAGGAATTTCTGCTGCCTCCATGAGTGTCCCTGGGTCTTTACAGGGGTCCATTGGTTTTACTGAGATGGTTGGCTTTGGATTCAAAGTCCTTTCATTCATGAGGTGTCTCTGTGCTCACTGAGTGATACCTTGTAAGTTGCCTCTGTGAGACCCCTGGAGATCCCTGGGCAGGCTCTGGAGGCTCCTGGCCATCCACAGGGAGATGACTCAGGGTGTTCACATGCCTTCAGAAGCCCTTCTGGGGTGAGAGCAGGGCAGGCTCTTCTGTGGAATGGCTCTCCGAGTCACTGGACAGATCATCTGAGGAGCCCAGGAGCCTGAAGCTGCTCTCAGACTCGGACAAGGCCTCCTTCTCACACACAGGCAGCTCTTTGTTGGTGTTGCTTAATGTGCTGGACACCGAGTTGTCCAGATCCAGACTGGCAGAATGTTCCTGAAGGCCTCTGGCTTTATTACCCCAAGACAAAATACTTTCTGAAGATTCTGTTAAAGAACTCTTTGCTTTGTTTTTCAGCTTATCAAGCTTAAATTGAGTGGCACGGGATGGTAATTCACTTCCAATATTCTCTGCAGCAATCTGTATTGTCTGCTTTATTTCCCCAATATGGGTGTGAACTTTTTTTTCTCTTCATATAAACATCTCAGTAAAGAAATAATTAATTCATTCCCTCACTACTCATTTCTTGGTCTCAATTTCTGTACCTCCTCAAAAATCATTGCTTGCTCCTGAATAGTCAATGTTGTCAGGTGCTTCTAGAGTTCTAGTTTGGTTTTGGAAGAATTCATTCCCTCCACATGCTCACAGAACTTGTGCAGGCCCTGCAGCAGGCAGCCCTTGCACAGCTGGGCCGGCGCCTTGGTCTGCTGCACAGCAGCCACCATGAACCCCTGCTTCAGGGTCATCATGATTTCATCCACCAGAGCTTCATTTGTGCACTGAAACATGTAGCAGATGAAATGAATGCCTCTGCCTCTTGAGCACTCTGGGCAGATGAACCCGAAGTGGTCCACGTGTCTAATGCCCTGAGAGCAAAAGGAAATCTCCTTAAAATTTCTCTCCAATGCTTTTTTTTTTTTTTTTTTTTTTTTTGGTGTCGCAGCTGATGAGGTAAACTTCAGAGTGACCAATCATAAAGAGCATAGTTCGATTTTCCTTGATATCTTTTGGCTGCACAATATTGTGTCCACTGATGAGGTGGTTCTCAATGTCGCCTTCCTCAAAAGAGCTGAAGAAACTGTGGCTTCGAAGGCTTCCATCCTGAAATTCCCTCTTATAGGCCAAAAAGTGCAGGCCAGGCTGTGCGCATGGGAGAGCCACCCTACTCCATGTTCCCAGCCAGCCGCAGCACAGATCGGACCTTGTCATTGAAGGAAAACTCCAGGCCAGGCTGGTGATATCGGAATTCTGGAAGACCGAGTCACATTCGGCCTTCCTGCTGCAGCTGGTGTGATTGAAATTCTCAGTGCACTGGTCCATCAGGGCTGGAGGGGCCTTCTTGTGCGCCACGGTCACTCTGCCATAGAAGAGCACCTCAAACTTGGTGCTTTTGGTGTCTTCAAACTCCGACTGGCGATGGAGCTCCTCCTAGCGAGCAATCTTCCCAGCCTGGCAGTGGAGCTGATGATCTCAGGCACCTGTCTAGAATTCGAGCTCCATAAAAACATGAAGCTGCTCTGCCTTGTTCATTGCTTAATCTCCAGTTCCTCAAAAGGTACCTTGGACACCTAGCTGAACAATGGTGACATCGCGGGCCTAGCGGTGGCTCCTCACCCGCTCCTCTGGCTCACTTCCATTGCTGGCCCGTGGAACCCCAGGCAGCCCCGAGCAGGCTCCCAACACAGCCGGGCCTGGGCAAGGCTACTCCCCTGCAGGGGTGGCTGTGGGCTCCTCCCCCCACAAAACACTGCCCATACAGGTCACGTCCATCTGACAGCCTGACTCTGAAAGGATAATTCAGACACATTCTAAGGCAACTTGCAACACTAGTGATGGATGCAGACAAAAATCTGTTAACTTCAGTTTTAGTAGGAAAGTCAGACATTTGTAGAAGACATTACTTGAAATCTCTTTGCCATAGGCCACTTACGGTATTTTCATAGCCTTTGTTGCATCTGGTGGCACTTTTTGAATGGTGACTAGAGGGATGGATCAGGATGGATCATAGGGCCATATACAAAGGGAGTGAATTTTGTATTCAGAGGAAAAATCTCATGCTTCTATAGGTTTAATTGGAGAGCATTAATTTGTGGGCGAGGAAGCCATGGCAGAATCCTAGATTTGCTCCAAGTTCATCCTAACTTGTGTCTTCTTCTATTTGATCTCATTTCAGGTGCTGGCTCCACTGTGGTGTCCATCACCATTACCTTCACTATCGTTGGTTTGTGCCATAAAAGGACATGCAGCCAGATCCTGTAAAGTCAAGTTCCACAGTCACTTGTCCAAAACCTGGTTAGAATCACTGGGAAGAAAGCCCATTTCTTTTTCTAGGTTTATCCAAATTCTCCTTGGGTTTTTCCCCCCTACACTTATAGAGGATATGAAGAGCTAAAAAGTACATAGTTCCAAGCCTAATATTTTGAAACTGACAGAGATAGGTGGTCATTTTAATGTACAAAACTTACCTTGTGTGTTTTTTTATCTGAAATACTGAAATTAAAATGGACTTGACTCAAAATGTCTTTGTGATAATAAACATGGAATGAAATTTTTAAAGAGCAGTAATTTTTATTTATAATACTATATGTTAATAAATTGATTATAAATAATGGCATTAGCTGCCACATTAAAACACTGGACATCATAAACATTTATAAAGGATTTTATTGCCATAGCTGGTGTGACTCAGCATACCTATAGGAGCCTCACCTATAACTGGAAGGTTGCTGGCACATTCCTGGGTTGCATGGCAGGTCCCATTTTGGGGGCACTTGTGAAGCGACCAATCAATGTTTCTCCCACACATTCATGTTGCTCTCTCTTTCTCCCTCAATTCCCCTCTCTCTAAAATAAACAACCACAATCTTTTTTTTTAAAAAAAAAAGGATTTTATTAATAATTTACTATGTGAATCACTGTGTAAGTTTAATTGTCTAAAAAAATCCCTCAAAACACATGGCATGTGACTTTTCATATAACAGCTTTTAATTTGCATTTTTCTAATAATTAGTGACATTGAGAATCTTTTCTTATGTCTATTAACCTTTTATGCCCTCTTTGCAGAAGTATCTATTCAGGTTCTTTTCCTATTTTTCAAATCGAGTTGCTTGTGTTTTCATGTTGATTTTCTACATTCTTTATAAATTTTGAATGTCAAACCCTTATCAGATATATTGGCAAATTCCATTATTTTCCTTTTCCAACCATGCTGATGTGACCATGGGCCAATCTGCACATTTCACCTTATGGACACCCTATCACTGGGGGAATAGTGGATGGAGTGTGAGGGAGGGCAAAGCTGGCTGCCCTTCCTACCTTCCCCAGAGGCATCACATTTCTCTGAGAGACTCTAAATTATTTCTCTTTAAAGCCTATGGTGATCTCTTACACATCCACCTGATCCCGTTTCTTTGGTGGACTCTTTGCCCAGACAGATGAGAATAAGGTCAAATTGCCATCAGGATGTTAACTTGATCCACACCCACATGCAAGGAAGTGATCCTAGGATACAGATGAAACATATGAGGGTGGGGATCCAAGCACAGTGGTAGGGAAGAGTTACGGAAGGATTCCCCCAAAATAAGGTCTAGTAGCTTTACGCCCAAAGCTACTGTGACAATGCCCTCATACACTCTCTCCAGTGTTATTCTATGGTTTTTAAAATAGTTTGAAGGCCAAGTGTACTAATTATTATTTAGATATTTGGCAGACTTTACCTATAAACCATCTGGTCCTGGGAATTTTTTTAGGAGTTTTGATTATGGCTTCACTTTCACTGCTGGGAATTGTTTTATAGACTTTCACTGTTTCTTACTAGTTGAGCCTTCGGAGGCACTATGTTATTGAGGAAACTCCATTTTATCTAGATTGTCAAATGTGTTCATATGTAATTCTTCATATTGTTTTTTTCATGATTTTTAAACCTGTGGCATCCTTTGAAATTTTCCTTTTTGTTGTTTATATCTATTTTATTGATTATGCTATTACAATTGTCCCATTTTTTCTCCCTATTATTCCCCCCTTCCCTGTTCCCCACCTCCCACCAGCATTACCCCACCTTAGTTCATGTCCATGGGTCATACATGTAAGTTCTTTGGCTTCTCCTTTTCGTATACTATTCTTAACTTCTCACTGTCTACTTTGTAGCTACTATTTATGCTTCTTATTCCCTGTACCTTACCCCCATTCTACTCCCCACCCACTCCCTACTGATAACCCTCAATATAATCTCCATTTCTGTGAATCCATTCCTGTTCTAGTTGCTTGTTCTTTGTTGTTTTTGTTTTTCTTTTGAGGTTTGATTGTTGCTAGTTGTGAGTTTATCATTTTACTGTGCATATATTTTGGTGATTTTCTTACATCAGTCTCTTTAACATTTCATATAAAAAGGGCTTGGTGACGATGACCTGCTTTAACTTGACCTTATCTGGGAAGAGCTTTATCTGCCTTTCCATTCTAAATTTAGCTTTGCTGGATAGAGTAATCTAGCTTGTAGATCCTTGACTTTCATGATTTTGAATACTTCTTTCCAGCCCCTTATTTCCCATATGGTTTCTTCTGAGATATTATCTGACAGTTTTATGGGAACTCCTTCATAGGTAACTCTCTCCTGTTCGCCTGCTGTTTTTAAGATTCTCTCCTTATCTTTGACCTTGGGTAATGTAATTATGATGTGCCTTGGTGTGTGCTTCCTTGGGTCCAAATTCCTTGGCACTCTCTGAGCTTTCTGGACTTCTCAGAAGTCTATTTCCTTTGCCAGGTTAGGGAAGTTCTCCTTTATTATGTTTTCAATTAAGTTTTCAATTTCTTGCTCTACTGCTTCTCCATCTGGCACCCCTATGATTCATATGTTGGGATATTGAAAATTCCCTAGGAGGTTCCTAAGCCTCTCCTCATTTATTTGAATTCTTGTTTCTTCATTCTGTTCTGGTTGCATATTTATTTCTCCCTTTTGTTCCAAATCATTGATTTGAGTATGATTTCCTTCCTGTCACTGTTAGTTCCCTGTATGTTTTCCTTTATTTCACTTTGCATAGCCTTCACTTCTTACTTTATTTTGTGACTATACTCAACCATTTGTGTGAGCATCCTGTTTAGCAGTGGTTTGAACTGTGCATCTGATAGGTTGGCTATCACTTCATCACTTAGGCGTACTTTTTCTGAAGCTCTGATCTGTTCTTTCATTTGAGTTGTATTTTTTTCTCTCCGCATGCCTGTTATGTAGTAAGGGGCGGAGCCTTAGGTATTTGCTGGGGGGGTTGTGGGACAACCCACATCACTATGTGGTGGAGCTGTATGTTGGGAAGGGGTCCGAGAGGGATCAGTGCCACTTGTCTGACTCTCAGCTTCTTTCATTTACTTCTGTTACTCACAAGCGAATTGGATCTTTTCTGGTGCTGATTCCTGCATGGGTGGTTTTGTGTACATTCCAGGACCCTGTAGGTCTCTTCAATGGAACCTCCTGTGAGTCTGGGAGTTTCTCCCACCACCACAGCCACCACAGGGTTTTGCAGTCAGAGGTTTTAAGGCTTTATTTCCCCACGCTGGAACCCTGGGTTGTATTGTCGGTATCACTCCCGAGGTGTTCCTCCCCATTTATCCAATGCAAATGTGGGACCACCATCTTTACCACCTGCCGCCTCAACCAGTTCACCAACCACTGCCTTGCTTGCCCTGGTACTGCAGCCAATGCCTAGCTACAAGTACTCTCCACTGCAACTGCTGATCTTTGTCCCTCCTCCCTGTGGGGGAGGGGCTGGAGAGGGAACAATACAGCTCACCTGCTTGGATCTATCCCACTTTCCAAGGAACCCTTGTGTGAGACTGGGAGTTTCTCCCACTGAGGAAACCCCCACTGTACTCCACAATCAGCTCTGAGTCTCAGTTTCCCATTCATCTATCCCCACCCACATGGTCCACTGCCACACCAGTTTTCTCTCAGCCTGCTGGGCCCTCACATTACAAAGATATCATGAGATCTCTCTATCCACCTGTCTTACCCATCTGGTTGGTTTGATTGATGTACCCCCTACTTGGGACCTGACCCGCAAGGCATGCATAATTATTCTTTCAGTTTTAAACCTACTTGTGTCAGGTTGTGCATGCTCTCTCACTGCTCCTTCATAGCCCCTTGTCTCATTGATACTATAAGGATTTATCAGATGTTCATTGGCCACATAAATGCTTGTCTATTCCTGTATTATTAGCTCAAATTCTTTCCTTGTAATGGACTACCTCGCCAACTGAATTGTCCAATTACCCCTTTGCTAAATCTAAAATATTCATAACGAGGGTATGAAAACTTGATTGACTGCAAAAGGAAGAACAATCAACATTCTTACTTCAAATTTTAAAAGTTGTTATAATGTGTCTTTTTTTTTTCACAGTGTTTCCAAACTGGAAAAGATTGACATTTTGCAGATCATTTTGCTTCATGTGAGGGGCAGATCAAGCCTCAGTAGCTTAGCAGAAATGTGGAAAGATGTGTTTTAAAGGGTTGTTAGTTCTGACCTAAAGGAGATTGAGCAGTCATTCAAATCCATAAACTTCTGTATTTTAGTCTCCATACTCAGGGTGTTTCTTGCAGACTCACTGGGACAAAGCTCTTAAGACAGACTTCCTACAGAAAGATCTGTTGTTCCTCACCTAACAAAATGCCCTGAAGGAAATAATTGTATGTATTTTTTCAAACCAGGAAACAAATTGTACACTTATAGCTCACAATATTTTTATGTTGAAAATCTCCATTCCTTCACCCATGTTTTTAGAGAATTCAGAGTTCCTGGGTGATGTTCACACCATGATCCTTTTGGTGTCTCTTTTCTACTTAGTATGAAGATAAAACCAGGTTATCTGTGAATGACACTTGCAACTTGAGGGCTACCCAGGAGGTGTTAGAATGGGGTGTCCCCTGTATCTGTAGTACTAACCACTCAATGTAGAGCATCCATGTACATGACTACCTAGCTGTTCAACTCTCTGGCATTTAATACCACACAGTCAGTATGTTGTGGACCAGCTTTTCACTAGGTGATTACTGATTTTCTCTATAGCACAAAGTGACCCTGTCCTGTGGCAGACCCTTCTGCATGGCATGGGCCCAGCTCCCACTCAGACCCACACCCACAGATAGGTTCTCTCGTGGGTAATCAGATTTGCAATATACCTAGGCTATTTGAGACTTGCTCTTTGCTAAAACCCTCTCACCCTGCAAGTGCTAAACCTTGGGACCAGTGTAACTGGCTGCCTATTCATTTGCTAATATCCTTCTTCTGTGATGTAATGAGGGGCATTGGCTCCTTTATTGTAGCCAGTGGATAGTGAAGGAGAACCATCTTGTAATGGGAGAGATATAGAATAAAGGCCTGTCATGGCTGAGGCCGCAGCTTTTGCTCCTCTTGAGAGAAAAGCCATGCTGTTGTCCTTATTCCTCCACCAGACTCGGTAGTCTGTGTGTATGTTTTATTTCATCCATAATGATGTAGACACTGATAGCTAGAGTCTGCCTCACTGTCCTCCTTTAGCCTCTATCTGGAAATATTCATCATCCCTTTGAGCCTCAGTTTGCCGCTCTGAAAGTGGGCAGTTAAATAAAATGTGTGTAATTATTAGTGGGATTAATTGTATCAGCCATGGCCAGGGCATACCTGGTGCTTTGTCGTGCATAATATCCTTATGGAACTACTGTCGTTCTTCCTATTTATAACTCTACTTTGTCATGAGAAGTTTTCTGCCTTTTTCCTCCCTGGCCTGTGGCCATTCAGACTTTGGAAAAGCACCTGGAAACCAACCTCTTAAGAAATTATATATGCTACTTTTCTCATCATGGGTTTCGTCCTTGTTGGGGCCAGCTTAAGAATCTTTGGGTGCTTCAGAGAACCCCAGGCTAGCTCATATAGTTGGTACAATGTTGGATAAAGTTTATTTATTCAAATATATATATATATATATATATATATAATTCCTTATGCTAGTTACAGACACTTTCTGTGACATGGCATAACTCATGAAAAAATTGCACACAATTCCAGAGCTTCAGTTTTAGTAGCAATTTAGAGAAAATAGGCATCATATGGTTCTCTTCTCCATGTAGCACAGATGGTATCTTTAGATCCGTGTATGCATCTGGAGGCATGTTCCCAACCCTGTACATAATGATGGATCACAGGAACATTTAGCAATGTGATTAATCTTTGACTTTAGAAAAAGGGCCTCATGTTACCACAGAGCATGTGCTGGAAAGAAAAGCCTTGCATTGTGAGTGAGGATGTCCTAGCCGAAGTCTGGATTCTGTCCACCCTATGTTATGGTGTGGACTGTTTTTATCCTTTTCAGTGCAGCTGGTGGCTTTGTTCTTGTGCCATTCACACACAAATTCTTCATTACTGGCCTGAGCCAACCAGTTTGTGAGGCCAGAGTCTCTGAAGTTTAGTTCCACAAAGACAGTTGTACAAAACATTATGAGATCCCTGAGAAGAATACTCCCATTTTGCCCACATTTTCTGCACTCCAAGTTTTTCTGATATAGTTTAAAAAAGATACTGAGGGTTATGTGGCTGGAGATTTCATGCTACAATCTTGAAACTGCCACAGAGTACAGAAGTTGCATTTTGCCTCTTTCTTCTCTAGTAATGTGATTTTAAAAAGCACTTGACTTATAGGGGTGTTTTGAGAGTTAAATGTGGAATAAAATGGTTAAATAACAGTAGTTTTATTTTAAAGTACTGAGTTTTAGAAATATTACTAAAATTACAATGGCTAGAATTGTAGGAAACAATCAGAATCAGGTATATAAAAAGGGAAAATTCAAACATAATTGCTATTACCACAAACTATGTTTTCTGGGAAACCCCCAAATTGTAAACAAAATAATTGAGGGAGCATAACTTAAAAAGGATTCCTCAGGCATTTTTCCCCATTCATATAGTGATGGGCTCTGTCTGCCCACAAATCTTGGCTAATGCAAATCACATTCTGCTGCCCGCTGCCACTTTCCAGAGGCAAAAACTTTGGAAGCAAAGGCCTCTTCTCAAAAGCATATACTGAAGCCTATGAAGTCACAGCTTTAATCACTTAATCCCACCAATGAAAGCTAAACTCTTAACACCTGAGTTGTCCAATCTTTTCCCTGTTAGTTTCAATAGTTGTCTTGTTTCTACAGGGTTTGCTTACCAAGCAAAAGCAACATAATATACAAAAAGTATACAATAGTAAGAATGGCAGGCTTCTGCTTCAGAGACTGCTATCTGTAGAATACCGAAAAAATAAACCTGTTACCCTCTGCCAGGCCAGCCTGACCCAAAGCTTTGCCCTGAGTTACTACCCATGGAAAATGTGATCCATTGGGAAATTTGGACAGCTGCAGTACAATCATTCAGGCCTCCTTCTGGAAGAACAGCCTGAAAGTGCAAGATAGAGAGCCCTACTGTAACAGGGTGCAGCCAAGAGGGGGACCCCAAAAAGGGAGTTGGAATGGGGCCCAGAACTCACGGTGTCCAGGAAATATTAGAGGGACATATAAGATGTCCTCACCCCCTCCCCCACAGGTATGAGTTGGGGGAAGGGACAAATGGAGCAAGGCCATTGAGTTGTTTGCATAGCAACGGTTTTGCAGATAACCCCCAGAATGGTCATTTAACATATCTATAAGCTTTAATTGGTTTCATAGATATGTTAAACAGCTGTGGCCATGCTCTGAGCCAGGGGGGATGGAAAGGACTTCCCCAAGGATGTGAGTGGGGGAGGAACCCTAAGTTAAAGCACCTGTGTGGGAGCTTGGAGAAGATGGGCTCCAGAAAATGGGACACACCTGCCCAGACTCATGATGGCATCCCAATAACCTTGGAAACATACAGGAATGCTGGCAGGTGTAACCGATTGTAGGAGGAGTCGGAAATGGGGCTGCAGAGGAGGATTGGCGGAGGGATTTAAACCCAGGCGTGGCAGCCATTTGGGGGAGATCTATGCAGTTTCACCAGAGAGCGGGACCCGCAGCTCCATGAGGGGAGATCCAGTCGGTTTCACCAGAGAGCAGGACCCGCAGCTCCATGAGGGGAGATCCATGCGGTTTCACCAGAGAGCAGGACCCACAGCTCCATGAAGGAAAATCACGATGTGGCTTTAGCAGAGAATTGCCAGGTGGCTTTTCCAGAGTGGGGACTCCTTCCCCACAGCTTTGGTGGAAGAAGGACCACGCAGCTTTGGGGTGTTCCCTTTGGCTGTGTGGCCTGGGAGCAAGAGAGTCTGCCTGGAAGAAGGGTGAAAGAACTCTTGCCAGTAGGCCATGAGAAGGTGCCACATGGCTTCGGATTAACCAGAGATCCTGCCTGGACGACGACACAGCTGACGGTGTCAAGAGCCTGGATCCCGGACGTGTGCTTCTCTTCTTTGCAATTATGGTACCCTGAATTAGGGCAGAGGGAGATAGGAAGCACTGTGGGTGTCTGTGGGTATCCTAAAGGACTTTGATATTTTAGTGAAGTTAAGTCACTACTTTAACTCTGTATAGTATTAAATAAACATCTCCTTTCCTTTTCACAAATCTTTGGCTTTGAGAGACATCTTTCCATAAGGCGGCGAAAAATAACGAACCTTTTCTGTTGCTCGGTAACAGTTTTTGGGGGCTCATCCGGGATCTTAATTGCCCGTGGAAGACTGACCCCTCAGGTTCGAGAAAGTGAGACTTTGGAAGTGTTTTGCCAGTCTCGAGAACCTTTTTGTTTGCTCTGCAACACTACCACAGGAGTCAGAGAATTCCAGCAAGCCCCAGAACCTCCCAGTAGAGAGAATCAGTGCTCTTTTTTCCCACTGGCTCTGGAAGCTTTCAGCTTCTTGGCAATCCTGCCCTATGTTGCCCAGTGTTTTCTAGGCAAACTCATTGAATAGCCCCTCTTTACTTCTCCAATGATCTGAGTTATCTTAATCAGATATAGCTGTATCAGGGATGAGTATAGTTTTTTAATTAGTGTTTCCAGTTTCTTCAGATACAATTCCATAATTGGGAATGCTGGGTTGTTAGGCAATTTAATTTTTAATACTTTGAGGAACCTGCCTAGAGTTTTCTATGGTTGCTGCAGAAATTAATATTCCTAAAAATAGTGCATGAGGCCCCGGCTGGTGAGGCTTAGTGGATTGAGCACCACCCTGTGAACCAAAGGGTTGCTGGTTCAATTCCCAGTCAGGGCACATGCCTGGGTTACTGACCATAACCCTGGTGGGGGACTTGTGAGAGGCAGACACACATTGACGTTTCTCTCCTATTTCTCTCTCCCCACTCCCACTCTAAAATTAAGTAACTAAAAATCTTTTACAAAAGCAGTTAATGAAGAAACATCCATAATTCAATACTCCTCAACCATAAAAAGGAAATCTTTTATAGTGGCATCAAAGAGTATGGGGTGTATTATGTTAATTGAAATAAGACAGAGAAAGAAAAAGATCACATAGATTTATTTATAAGAATAATATAATGAAAACAGAAAAACAAGCAAAATACAGAATCATAGGAACTAAATAGAGACTGACAGATATCAGAAGAGATGGGTTTGAAAGCTCTTCATAAATAATGAAAAAATAGAAAGAAAAAATCTCATAGAAAAGGAGAAATGTATGATGATCAAAGAAAGGAAAGGGCAGAATAGGGAAAAATAAGTATTGATAGAAAAAGATTTGACTCTAGAAAATGAAAACACAGTAATGTAGACCAATAATGTTTAATAAAAGTGTATACTTGAAACTTTTATTGATTAATTATGCTACATCACCTCTATAAATTCAATAGACAATAAATAAATGAAAACTCCTCCACATGTTTCTTTGGTTCTTGTTCTGGAAATCAAAAACCCAAACCTGAGGTGAAAATAGCTATCCCCCAAAATACAATGTCTTTCAAAAAAAGAAACAAAAAACCCTTGAACTCATGAAAATAACTGTCATCATCAGTGAATTGAAGTCAGAAATCTCCAAGGTCAATTTCTACAATTCTTCATTCCCTTGGATTGCCAGATTAAAGCTGTGGCATGCACAGACCCAGTGTTGTCATGAAGACTCAGCTTACAGCCAGGGGAATCCTTCTGACAGCAATGGCAGCACATGCAGTATCTAGGCCTGAAGGGTGATACAGGGCAATAAGGCTTGGGTTGCCACCAGCACAGGGAAATATCCCCTTTTACGTACTTCTTCTTGCACTGCTTACAAGGAAACTTTCTGTAGTGGGGGTCTGGAACCCAGCGAGAATCTGCTGGGTTGATGTTGTAGTATTCAATGATAAACTCAAAATAGCAGCAGGTACACTTAAGAGCTGCTAAACTCTTGGTGGGGAGTAACCTGAAGATTTTCACCATAAGGTGGTGGGGCAAGAAAGTCATGTAGTGCTGAGGCTCCAAAAGCTGTTGGATTTTAAACCTCATCTCCAGAAAGTCATGAGACACCTGCTTCTTCCAACTGGACATGTCAAGTACCGGCACTGTACTTTCCACAGGGGAGGCTGACATTGGCCCAAATGAGTCAGCTGAAACACTTTTCCTCTCAGATGCACTGCCACCCTCAGCAGCATCTGCAAGCTGAGTGCCCTTGGAAGAGTCTTTTGTTGTGCTTTCATTCAACTGGGAACAGTCCATTTGGTGCTGACCTTGTGGCAAAAACAACAACAACAACAAACAAACAAACATAAAACAAACAAACAAAAAAAAACCAGCCTCCCTGGAAGTGGGTCTTCACAGGACTTTAAATTAGAAGTCTGGTCTTCCTCCATCTTGGATACAGTGATGCTAATGTTACAGAACAGACCTGGGTGGGGCAATGATATACTATTAGAATGTCCTTTAGAATACCCACAAACACACAGTCCTTCCTTCCACCTCTGCCCAGTCTGGGTACCATATCTCACAAAAAGAAATAGAAGTCCATGGCTCAGGCAGTCCCTCGGTTGGAACACCATCAGCTGTGTCTCCACCGTGTTGTCCAGTTAATTCAAACCCAAGTGGCACCTTCTCCTGGCCCACTGGCAAGAGTCCTTTCTCCCCTTTCCTTCCAGGCAAAGTCTTTCCTTTGTCCTAAGCCACATGGCAAAAAGGGAGCACCCTAATGCCGTGTGGTTTGCCCCTAATAATGCTGCATGCTTCTTTTCTGCCCAAGCCATGTGGTCCCCAAAAGATGCCCCATCGTTACCACACCTGGGTTTAAATCTTCTTCTTCTTCTGCCACACCATTTCCGACTCCTCCCACAATTGGCCACCCCTGCCAGCATTCCTCTATTTTTTCCAGCTTTACTGGGCTGCCATAGTAAGTCCCGGCAGGTGTGGCCCTGTGGTGGGGAACCAATCATCCCCAAGCTCTTACGCAGGCTCTGTAACCAGGGGGACTTGCCTCCCAGTTACATCCTGGGTTGAAGTCACTCCCATCCCCCTGGCTCAAAGCATGGCCACAGCTATTTAACATATCTATGAAACCAGTAAAAAGTTATATATATGTTAAATGACTGTTCTAGAGGTTATCTGCAAAACTGTTGCTATTCAAAACAACTCTCAATGGTCCTGCTCCTTGTGTCCCATCCCCTAGCTCAGACTTGCGGAGGTGAGGACATCCTATATATATGTTTTTTTCTAATATTCCCAGGACACCGAGTTCTGGACCCCATTATAAATCACAATTTGGGCCCCCAATTTGGCTACACCCTGTTTACAGTAATACACACTGACTCTTCTCTGATCAGTACTTTGTGGTGCAAGCTCTCTACTCATGCAATCAACAGCATCTGTGGGCAACTCAATGGCTTGGGACAGGTTCGAGGAGGAAAAGGTGACTCAATTTCCTCTGTCATTTCTACATCATATTGACTGCTGTTTTTCACAGAAGTGTGCTAATCTGGTCCTAATTCTGCTCTACCCATGTGGAAACCCACACCTGCTACCAATGATGGACACCCCCAAGGAACCCCATCCCAGGTCTGCTTCCCATTAAGAGATCAATGGTCAGCTCTGGATGGGCCACAGTCAAGATACAGACTCCACAGCATTTACCTGAGGACCAGGTGTCTCTAAAGTGCCTACATGCCCTGGCTGGTGTAGCTCAGTGGATTGAGCGCGGGCTGTGAATGAAAGGGTCGAGGTTCGATTCCCAGTCAGGGCATATGCCTGGGTTGCGGGCCAGGTCTCCACTGGGGGCCATGTGGGAGGCAACCACACATTGATGTTTCTCTCCCTCTCTTTCTCCTTCCCTTCCCCTCTCTCTAAAAATAAATAAATAAAATATTTTTTAAAAAAAAGAAAGTGCCTTCATTTGCTTTGCCTTCATCAGCCTGAGTGCCATGCATGAGTAACACCCAGCCTACATTTTGACAGAAGCTGTTGTTCCTCCAGAGGCTCCCAGGCTCACCCTGGCTCTGATGCTTTAGGCACTCAGACTCCAGCCTGGCTACGATGTTGAGGACACAGATTGGTCCACTCTGGGTTTCACCACCCTCAGCATTTCCCCTTTCTGTGGGTTCTTCACAAGCTCCTGTGGCAAACCAGGGCTCAGAGGCTGGTAGCACACCTTTGGATTGCTCAGAAATCCTCACAATGGCAGGTGAGTTAGTGCAGTTTCTCACACAACTGGCTAGCAGAGCAGCACTGGCTCTTTGCTCCAGGAAGGCAACCATCTCTGTGACCAACAGAGGCCTTCCAGCACAGACACCATCCCTGCCATCACTCACATAATGTATGGAGCAGTGTTCAATGCCACACATGAAAGGCTCAGGTTTGAAGCAACTGCTGCTGCCTTCTCTCACCCTTTCTAATTGTGTCTTGACTTCTTTAAGATCTCCTGATTTTTCCTTCTTTTAGTAGCTCTCCCATCAATATCCCAGGAGCTTTTTATTTTCATAGATCCTACCCTATTGCTACACTGGTGGGCTGCAAAGAATGTGATTTTCTCTTTAGTATTTCCTGGTTTCACCACAGCCCAAATATCAAGTGGCCCTTCCCTTTCTTCACTCTGGTGGATTGTTGCAGGTGATGCATTCTGCTTGGTTTCAATAGTCAAGCTGCTCTCTACAGGACTCTTCCTACTCATTCTGCACAGAACATTTGGAGAAAGAATCCCAAAAGGCTTTGGAGATGATGCTTTATGAGGAGAGGTGGAAGGAAAGACACCTGATTTCATGGGGAGAGGTTTGCATTTTTCTTCATGTATAGGCTCTTGGTGCCTCATGAGAGTTATCAGAGGTTCCTCACTAATTCCCAGAGGTTGTGCTTTCTTCTGCAGATTCCAGTATGGTTTTAGGTGCATAAAAAAGGCTCTTTCATTCCAGCATTTAGTTCCTACAGTCCAGTCTCTGCTGCATTAGTCTTCTACCAGTCTCTCAATTCAAATCTCGCTCCCCATAGGACCTACTCTGAAATTCAGCAGCCAGAATGGTCCTTAAAAGTCAAAGGTCAGTGCAGGATTGAAGACTCCTATCCAAGCTTCCTGCTGCACTGGGACAGGAAGGACAGTGTGGTGGAGGCCAACTGGGTGGTACACTGCCAGGTGACCCCAACCCAAGAGAGGCCTAAAGATTTCAAATTGTCCATCAAATGTTTACAGGCCAGAATTACAAACCCCTAAAGTCTGGATGAACCACATTTTGTTTAATTTCTGAACCTTCATCTACCTGTGAAATGGAGGGAAATATTTGCAGAATGCCTTTCCTTCCCAATCTGGAGACAGTGTGCAGGAACAACATGCACAATGAGAACCTTCCTGATCTCAAATAAAAATACTGAGTCCTTTTTGGTTTACTTTTGATTCTGATACTCCTATTATGGAGATTCCAGATTTCTAAAAGTGACAAATAGTTAATGATTTCAGGAAGAGAAATAGCACATTCCAACAAAGAATCTGTGTGATGACTCAGGGTGGATCAATCTGTTTTGCTGGAAAGGCAGTTTACAGGTGCCTCAAAGTATCATTAAAACAAGTGCTCATCAATGGCCAATGGAAAAACACATTTGAGTACTAGAACACAAGGTTGGTTTCCATTTAAAAGAAGTTGGGAATTTTGATTATGGCTTCACTTTCATTGCTGGGGATTGTTCTATAGATTTTCACTGTTTCTTTCTACTTGAGCCTTTGTAGGCACTGTTATTGAGGAAATTCCATTTTATCTAGGTTGTCAAATGTGTTCTTGTGTAATTGTTCATAATGTTTTTTCATGATTTTTTAATCCTGTGGCATCCTTTGAGATTTTCCTTTTCTGTTTATATATATATTATTGATTATGCTATTACAGTTGTCCCATTTTTTCCTCCCTTTTATTTCCCTCCACCCTATACCCCAACTGCCAGCAGCATTCCCCCACCTTAGTTCATGTCCATGGGTCATTCATGTAAGTTCTTTGGCTTCTCCTTTTCTTATACTATTCTTAACCTCTCCCTGTCTATTTTGTGCCTACCATTTATGCTTCTTATTCCTTGTACCTTTACCCCCATTATGTCCCCCACCCACTTCCTACTGATAACCCTCAATATGATCTCCATTTCTGTGAATCCATTCCTCTTCTAGTAGTTTGAATGATTTTGAGTACTTCTTTCCAGCCTTTTCTTGCCCATATGGTTTCTTTTGAGAAATCAGATGATAGTTTTATGGGAACTCCTTCATAGGTAACTGTCTTGCAGCTTTTCTCTTGCTGCTTTTAAGATTCTCTCTTTATCTTTGATCTTGGGTAATGTAATTCTGATGTGCCTTAGTGTGTGCTTCCTTGGGTCCAAATTCCTTGGGACTCCCTGAGCTTACTGGTCTTCCTGGAAGTCTATTTCCTTTGCCAGATTAGGGAAGTTCTCCTTCGCTATGTTTTCAATTAAGTTTTCAATTTGTTGCTCTACTGCTTCTCCATCTGGCACCCCTATAATTCAGATGTTGGAATGTATAAAATTCCTCTGGAGGTTCTTAATCCTCTCCTTGTTTTTTTTTTCAAATTTTTGTTTCTTCATTCTGTTCTGGTTGCATATTTATTTCTCCCTTTTGTTCCAAATCATTGATTTGAGTCCCAGATTCCTTCCTGTCACTGTTAGTTCTGTGTACATTTTCCTTTATTTCACTTTGCATAGCCTTCACTTTTTCCTCTATTTTGTGACCATACTCAACTGTTTGTGTGAGCATCCTGATTACCAGTGTTTTGAACTGTGTATCTGATAGGTAACCTATCTCTTCACCACTTAGTTGTACTGTTTCTGGAGCTTTGATCTGTTCTCTTTTTTTGGTCCTATTTTTTTGTCTCAGCATGCCTGTTACATAGTAAAGGGTGAAGCCTTAGGTGTTTGCCAGGGGGAGACAATCCACATCACAGCATAGTGGGGCCATATTTTGGGGAGGGGTCCGAGAAGTACCAATACTGCTTGCTTGACTCTTGGCTGCTTTTGGTCACATTTTCTGCTACGCATAAGCAAATTGGGCCCTTCTGGTGCTGATTCTTGTGTGGGTGGTTTTATGTATGTTCTAGGACCCTATGGGTCTCTCCAATGGACTCCCCTGTGAGTCTAGGAGTTTCTCCCACCACCATAACTCCCACAGGTTTTTCAGTCATAGGTTTTGAGACTTTATTTTCCCATGCTGGAACCCTGGGTTGAGTGGTCTGTCTCACTCCCCTCGTGTTCCTCCTAGTTTCTCCACATTCAAATGTAGGACTACTGGCTCCACCAGCCACCACCTCACCTGTCCTGGTACTGCAGCCAATGCTTTGCCTCGATTCCTCTCCACTGCTTCTGCCCATCTCTGCCTCTCCATCCTGTTGGGAAGGGGCTAGAGAGGGAACAATGCAGGTCGCCTGTTCAGCTTTAGCTTTTCACTTTTCAAGGAACCCTCATGTGAGACTGTGAGTTTCTCCCACCTTGGAAACCCCTGCCGTACTCCATAGCCAGCTCTGGGTCTCAATTTACCTTTCAGTCAGCCCTACCTATGCAGGCTGCAGCCTCACCGCAGTTACTCTAAGCAGACACCACTCACATGGTCAAAAACCTCATCATGGGTTCTCTATGCTGGCCGCCTTACTGGTCTGATTAGTCTGGTTGACTATTTCTTTAATCCTTGACTGTCAGAGTTCCATGCAGTTTGATTTTTCTGGCTCTTCTGGTTATTTATTGATTTTTAGATTGGTTGTTATTCTCTTTTTGGTTGTGGAAGGCAGTGAAAGGTTTCTGCCTACACCCCCATCTTGGCCGGAATGTGCATCTGGTTTTCAGTTCTTTCTTTTAAGGTTTTATTTCTTTATTGTTGAGGGGAAGGGTGGCAGAAAGTGAGAGAGACAAACATCAGTGTGTGGTTACCTCTCACACACCCCCTAGTGGGGAGCTGACCAGCAAGGCAGGCATAATTATTCTTTTAGTTTTAAACCTACCTGGTGTCAGGTTGTTCATGCTCTTTCAGTGCTCCTTCATAGCCCCTCATTTCATTGACACTATAAGGATTAATAGATGTTCATTGGCCACACAAAAGCTTGTCTATTCCTGTGTTATGGGCTCAAATTCTTTCCCTGTAATGGACTAATTGTCCAATTACCCCTTTGCTAACTCTAAAATGTTCATAATAAGGATATGTAAACTTGATTTACTGCATAAGGAAGAACAATCAACATCCTTACTTCAAATTTTAAAAGTCATTATAATGTTTCTTTTTTTTACACAGTGTCTCCAAATTGGAAAAGATTGACATTTTGCAAATTATTTTGCTTCATCTCAGGGGCAGATCAAGCCTCAGTAGCTTAGAGGGAATGTGGAGAGATGTGTTTTAGTGGGTTGTCAGTTTTTACCTGAAGGAGCTTAAGAAGCCATTCCAATCCATAAGCTTCTGTATTGTAGTCTCTATACTCAGGGTGTTTCTTGCAGACTCATTGGGACAATGCTCTTAAGACAGATTTCTTACAGGAAGAACTGTTGTTCCTCACCTAACAAAATGCCCTGAAGGAAATAATTGTATGTATTTTTTGAAATGTTTGTTCTATATCTGTGAAATATGTCACTTGTATATTAATAGGGATTGTGTTGAATACAAAAGTTGCTTTGGGTAGTATGGGCATTCTGATGATGTCAAAACAACACGCTTCTAAACACTCAGTAGATCAAAGAGGAAAACACATAGAAAACTAAATCCACCTTGAGCCACACAAATGGAAAAACAACCTATCAAAACCTAATATGGCAGAAAAGCAGTTAAAACAGAAGACAGTATAACTATATAGGACAACAAAATGAGCAGGAAAATAATCCAAAAATCTGTTAAATTTATCTCTGAGGAAACCAGAAAAATAAAAAACACAAATAAATAAGTAGAAAAAGATCTATAACAAAGTTCTAAGTACAAATAAGTGAAATAAAAATATAATATAAAGACTAATATACTGAAGCTGATTCATTGAAAAATAAATGAAATGGACAACCCAATAGTAACACTCATCAAAGAGGGAATAAAAATGAATAAAATCAAAAATGAAAATGAAGAGAGATGCAAATTAGAACCATGATAAGATACCACCTCACACAAGTGAGAATGGCCATCATAAACAAAGCAACAAACAACAAGTGTTGGAGAGGTTGTGGAGAAAAGAGAATCCTAGAGCACTGTTGGTGGGATTGCACTTATGTATCCACTATGGAAAACAGTGTGGAACTTTCTCAGAAAACTAAAAATTGAACTGCCTTTTGATGCAGCAATTCCTGCAAGGATTATATCCTAAGAACACTGAAACACCAATCCAAAAGAACATATGCACCCCAATCTTCATAGCAGCACAATTTATAATAGCCAAGTGCTATAAGCAATCTAGGTGCCCATCAGTAAATGAATAGATTAAAAAACTATGGTACATTTACACAATGGAATTCTATGCAGCAGAAAGAAGGAGCTCCTGACATTTGAAACAGTGTAGATAGAACTGAAGTGCATTATGCTAAGTGAAATAAGCCCAGCAGTGAAAGAAAGACAAATACCATATGATCTCACCTTTTACTGGAACCTAATAAAAAAACAAACAAGAAAGCAAAATATAACCAAAGACATTGAAATTGGGAACTGACAGTACCAGAAGGTAGAGGGGAGGGGATTACAGGGGAAAAGTGTGAAGGGTTTACAGGAACAATTATAAAGGACACATGGATAATAACAAGGGGGTGGAAACAGGGGATGGAGTCAAGGAAACATGGGGTGGTGGGGAGGGGTGGAGTGAAAAGGCAGAAAACTGTACTTGAACAACAATAAAAATCAAAAGTATTTAAGAAAAAAATCAAACACAAAAATTAGAAACAAACAAGAAAATCTCAACTGATGCCACAGGTTTAAAAAATTATTAAAAATATAATGAACCATTACATACCAACACTTTTGACAATCTAAAAAAAAGGATTTTGTAGAAGAACATAGAGCCTCTGAAGGCTCAACTAGAAAGAAACTCTATACACCAATTCCTAGCAATGAAAATCTCTATACACCAATTCCTAGCAATGAAATTGAAGCAGTAATACAAAATCCCAGCAAAACACAAACTCCCAAGACCACATGACTTACAGGTGAAATCTACAAATATTTAAATAATAATTAGTACATTTTTTCTCTTCAAAATATTTTAAAAACCATCAAATAACACCTCCAAATCCATACTGTGAGGCTAGCATTAATCTGATAACAAAACTAAACAAATACACAACAAAGGCAAAGATTATAGAACAATAAATTCCCAGCAAACACAGGTGCCACAATTCTTAACAGAATAATAGCAAACTGAATTCATCAGTATGTTCAAAGAATTTATACATTATAATCCAGTGGGAATTATACCAAAGATACATATCTAGTTCAACATCTTTTAAACATTAAGGTGATTTACCAAATCAACAAAATCAAGAATTATAGTCAAGTGATCAACAAAAAGTTGCAGAAAAAGCATTTGGCAAAATTCAATGTCAATTTATGATTAAAAAAACACTAAAAAATGATACACAATGAAAATCCCTCAATTTGATAAGGTCTATATAGGATAGGCACAGAGCTATTAGCATAATCAATTGTGGAGAAAAGAAAGCTTTCTTATTAAGATCAGAAAAAAGAAATAAAAGTTCATTCTAATTTAAACTAGTGCTAGAACTTCTAGATATAGCATACTAAAAAGAAAAAAAATCAATGCATTTATTACATAAATAAAAAAGTCAAACTGTCACTTTTTGAAGCTTACACCAGAAGAGGTAGAGAAACCCAAGAGAATCAAACAAAAATGGATAGAATTCATAAAACAAATTTCCTGAGGTATTAAAATACATTAACATGCCAAAATTTGTCACATTCATATATAACCCCCCCCAAAAAAAAAATCTTAAGAAGAACCATGACTAGTGTGATTCAGTGGGATGGGCATTATCTCAAAAACTGAAAGTCACTGATTCTCTTCAAAGTCAGGGCATGTACCCAGAATGCAGGTAAGGTCCTAGGTTGGGTATGTGTGGGAGGCAAATGATTCATGCTTCTCTCACACATTAATGATTCTTTCCCTCTCTTCTTCCCTTTCTCTCTATCTAAAAATAGATAAATAAAGTCTAAACAAAAAATCTGAGGAAGAAATAGAGGGAATAATCCAATTTACAGCTGCATAAAAAAAGAATTAAATGTTGGCAAACCAATGTAATTAAATATGGGAGAGTACTCTAGAATCATACCTATAAGACAATGAATAAAAATTTGAAAAGGAGACAGAAAAAAATCATGCTCACAAATAGGAAAGGTTAAATTATTAAAAATGACCATTCTTTCCAAAGCAATTTACAGGTTTAATGATATTTCTATCAAAACACCAATTTTAGTCTTCTCAGAATGTGAATGAACAATTCTAAAATTTATGTGGAACCCAAAAGACTCAAAATTGTCAAAACAGTCTTGAGAAAGTACAATAGAGTTGGAAGCATCACAATCCTAGATCTCAAAGCAAACTGCAAAGAAATAATAATCACAACAGAATGTTATTGGTGCAAAAATCCACAAAGGTTAGTGGAAATAAGTATGCAGTCCAGAAATAAAACTTCACTTATATGGATAAGTAATGTATGACAAACAATGTAAAAATAAACACTTCACTAATGACAGTCTTTTCAACAAGCAGTCTTGAGAAAACAGAACAGACACATGCTCAAAATAGACCTAAACACTCTCTTAAACATGAAAGAATACAGTTAAACTGAAGCCAACCACACACAACTTTCCCAGAATTCCAACTGACATCAGTCTTGTTCACCTCTCTCCATCTTTAAAATGATTACAGATTTTCCACAACTGTTTACCTTCCAGCAGACACCAGCCCCGCTCATATTTCTACAATCCAACTGATGCCAGCCCCACTTAGGTCTCTGTGTCTTCCAAATGATGCCAGTCCAGCCTCTCTGATGCAGACCTGCCTCTGTTCTTATGTTTCTTTACACACCTCTTTTTTTCAAAAGCTCAACACCTGGGATCACTAGTGTTAAAGAATTCCAGTGCTGAAACACACCTATTTTGGTTGAAGACTCACCTGACTCATTGAGACCTTCAGAGAAGATGCCCCAGAGAAACACATCAGAGATTCTTTCAGTTTTCTAAGACTGGGTCTTATTTATGGCTTCAGCTCCTTCCAGTTTTCCTCCTGGGACAGCCACTGTCTCTCTGGTTACTGGCACTTGGACCCCACTACAACCTCTCTGCCCTCCTGAATCTCATAGCTTTCATGCCATATCTCCTAAATTCAAAATGAAAAAATATAGCAACTCAGAAATTTTTACCAATTTCCTCATAGATGACTCAACTTTGATCCATCACAGAGCCACATCCACAGCTTCTACATATAAATATTTTTGAAGACTAAAGAAGAGGAAACACTTAGTATGCATCTGCATTGGGCTTTTCAACATGGTAATATTGACATTCTATGTCAAATATGCTTGCTCTGGCTGGCTGTCTTCTGAATCAAAGAATATTCATTACCATCCTGTCCTCTACCTCTCCCAAAATGCTTGTAGTCCCACAACTTCCAATGTGGAAATAAAAAATGAGAAAGAGACAGGGAGACAATAAGAGACAAAACTAGAGATTGAAACAAAATAAAATGAGAAAAACAACTCAAAGAGTAAATAAAGGTGACATTATCATTAAATATACCCTGTGTGTGACTTCTCATCACCTTGACTGTAATCTGTTGTGAAGGATCTGGTTAGGAACCACTTAGAGATGACACAAAGATGTGTATATCAGGCAGCAGGGCACACTGGGAGCCATTGAGGAGGCTGCCCATCATTTAGGCCCACATGTGGCACAAAGTTTAATACTAAGTATAACAGGATAACATAGAAGGTTGTACAAAATAAATAACATGTTTGTCTTCTTAATTTTAACCTCTTTAAGGGGAAGACCTAAAAATTTGCTCCTGTGCAGCATGACTCTTTCAGGATCACTTTGCTGAAACCCAGGCCTAACTCCTTCTTATAATTTTACCATCTCTGAGTTTTTGCCTCAAACCCAAGTAACAATGGCCCACAGATGTTATAGATTTTTTGTTATATGCATGTGACAATGTCTCTAGGAATTAGTTTCTTGAGTCATCTCCACTGTGCAGCTTTGATTACTCAGGAGGGTAGGAAGACACATGGATTATACAGAAAACTCAATGAATCAGAAATCACAATTCTAATGGCAGCTCTCTCTCCTGAAAGCTAGGACCCCAGTGTGGCTATGGAAAAGTCATGGGGAGCACTGTGTTGGAAATCTGTGTATATGTAGGGAGGTGTTATAGGTGTTATAGAAGTTGAAAGCCTGAGAGGTTTACAGGTCACACTTTTGAAAGGAAAAGTCCTGTGGAAGAGAAATTTGAAGAAGTTGATTCACTTATTCAGTGACAGAACAATACAGACTTTAGGACTCTGGTGACCAGGAACCCGCAGTTCTGAGACAGGCCCCTGTTTAGCTTGCTTGACTAAAGAGAGTCAGGAGAACAGGATATTTTCCCATCATCTCCAGACTTTCTTAGTCTTTTGCCCTTGGAAAGCCTATATTAAAATGGTTTCACTCACTGTAGACAGTAGTGCTAATCTTTTCTTTAAGACCTATGGTCTGTCAGTAATATGGAGACTCTGGTCTGCTATGGCAGCCCAGGGCAACTGAGGTAATGCCACGACTGTGATCCCATGTGGGAATACTTCCAGTCCTTGCCGACACTCCTGTGGGTTTTAGAGTGGATGAAACTTCAGGTAATTGTTCGCAGCATTCTCCTTTTTTAATCTTTTAAAGCACTTTATTTTTTAAACATTTTTTATTGTTGTTCAAGTACAGTTTTCTGCCCTTCCCCTGACTCCTCCCCACAACACCAGCCCTCCCCACCTCCCTCCCCTGTTTCCATCCCCCTTTTTTTTATTGTCCACATATCATGTATAATTTTTCCTTCAAACCCTTCACCTTTACCCTCTATAATCCCCTCTCCTCTCCCCTCTGGTCACTGTCAGCCTGTTCTCAATTTCAGTGTCTTTGTTTATGTCTTGCTTGTTTGTTTTGTTGATTAGGTTCCTGTCAAAGGTGAGATCATATGCTATTTGTCTTTTACCACCTGGCTTATTTCACTTAATATAATGCTCTCCAGTTCTATCCATGCTGTCACAAAGGGTAAGAGCTCCTTCTTTCTTTCTGCTGCATAGAATTCCATTGTGTAAATGTACCATAGTTTTTTGATCCATTCATTTACTGATGGGCACTTAGGTTGCTTCCAGCACTTGGCTATTGTAAATTGTGCTGCTATGAACATTGGGGTGCATAGGTTCTTTTGGATAGGTGTTTCTGGATTCTTAGTATATAATCCTAGTGTTACGGAAAATAGTGCAGAAAATAATGACTCTGGCGCGATTTGGGGTAATGGAGTGAGGCTTTATTACACACGCGGACCCAGAGGAGGCAGTCTCCAAATTCTGGGCCCCAAACCTTGGCTGAGCAGGGCTTTTATTGCTCTCTGGATGCCCTATCCTACGTGGCAAAAGCAGGAGGTACAGAAGCTGATGCGAAAATAACTCTAGCCTTGAGGTGTCCTTATCAGAAGCTGGGTGTACAGAGGCCAAAGCAGAAGTTATGACTACCTAACCGAAACCAGACAGTTTGGTGGTTTCTAAGTAATCTAAACAAAACTCTTTCCCAGTTCCTGGTTCTTCTTCTCGGTCACTTTGTCCTAGTTGACTTTTCTTCTACACTAGCAGTAGAATTGCTGGGTCAAAAGGCAGTTCAATTTTTAGTTTTCTTGTTACGGAAAATAACGACTCTGGTGCAATTCGGGGTAATGGAGTGAGGCTTTATTCCACACGCAGACCCAGAGGAGGCAGTCTCCAAATTCTGGGCCCCTTGCTTCGGGTTTGCTGCCCTTAAATAGTAGTGTAGGTTATGGTCTATGTGGCATTAATAATGGCTTGGGCCAATGGGGAGTCTCTGCCTAATCTGGGTATTGCAGCAAGCTGGGTACAGAAGCCAAAGCAGAAGTTATGACTACCTAACTGAAACCAGATGGTTTTGCGGTTTCTAAGTAATCTAAACAAAACTCTTTCCCAGTTCCCAATCCCTCTTCTGGGTCACCTTGTCCTAGTTGACTTTTCTCCTACATTCCCCCCTTTTGATGCTGAGACATATTATTATTCTCAGTATTAATAGCTAAATTCGGGGTTACTATCCACTTGGGGTAGTCTATTATAATGGTGTCTCTGGAGAGAAAGGACTTTTGCTGTTGCCCTTCTAGTAACTGTAGTCTCTATCTGTTGGACTAAAGTCCGAAGCAGGCATGGACCAACTGTAATAGCTAGGAACAATAATAATAAAGGGCCTATTACTGGGGCTAAAACTGAATACATGATAGATTGCCACCAAGGAGTGGATGCCCAAGGTTGGTCCTGGTTCTTAATCTTGTTCTGGATATCCTGGAGTTTGTGGATATTTTCTTCTACCAAAGCTGTGGGGGCCTGTACTCTGATGAAACCACATGGAATCTCCTCCCTCTGGCAAAGTTTATAATCATATAAAGGACAATGGACGAAAGTCTCATCTTCTTGTAACTACTTCCGGCTGGACATGGACGTCGTCTTACCTACCCTTGGGTCAGGGGTGCCCTGAAGGAAGGGGGGTGCAGCATAGAGGGAGTCCTTCCTATAAGGGGAAGGACTTTACAGAATCCTGGTCAGTTGGCAGTCACCAGGAAGTCACAGGTTTGGTGTCCAAAGGCTGGCATTACTGGACAGTTGGCATTCTGGTCAGGTCATATTCTGGAGGAGATAGATTTGAAAACAGAATTGGAAGCACAATTAAATCATAACCACTAAATGACCAAGGCAGGGTCTGAGGTAAAGAAATGGCTTATCTGGAGGAAGGTATACAAAGCATGTTATACCTATCCAAAACTCTGGTGGCCCAGTATACTTCACTGAGGCTGAGGGGACTATATTGGGATTTCCCTCCCTTCAGATATCTGGGCCCTGTCTGTCCAGGCCATCAAGACAGAAAAGGGCAAATTAGTTCTAAAGTGAAGCCCACAGACTGCCCCAACCCTTCACCAACCCAACCACTTAGTTCAGCCAAACCGTTGAGCCTCATGGGGTGACAATGAAGATGGGCTTCTCAAGTGAGGCCTATATTACAACCAATCACCCAGGTAATGAGGTCATAGGCATACGTCCTATGAAAACAGAAGAACACACAGGTTAATTCATACAACAATCCCCAAAACAGTCTCTGTGGCTGTGAGATGGTCCTTTGGGAAGACACTCAGTTGCAAGGTCCTTCCTGCCTGTAATTGTACATCCTTGGTGACATTATAGACCCAGTTTCAACTTTCAAATGAAAGCAAACTTCCAAGACAGTTAGCTGCGCCATTCTGATGTCTGATACTGAGCTTTGTGATTTTCCTTAAATCACAATTTTTCTCCTTAAAATCACCCTCATTGTTATTACAGGGACTGCTTTGGGTCCTGCTTTTGATTTTGACTGTTCATTTGCATAAACACACCAAGAGCAGCCTAGATCACCTATGATCTTTAAGTCTACTTTGCTAGAACTCACACAGGGAGCCCTTAGATTGACTCCTCAGTCTGCCCCTCGGGGCACAGAAGTAGAGCCACACATCTGCCATCTGGCTTCACCTGTACCAGTCATTGCATTAAAATCCTTGAGCCTTCCATTGTGCCTACAGGTTCCTTTTTAGCCATCTTTCAGGAAAGCAAACTTCGTTCCTTCCCTGGAAAGACTGGCACAAACCGCACAGCCAACCAAAGTACTAGGCTTTTTCTCGTGGGCTTTCGCTAGCTACGCAAGTCAATCCCAGTTCCTCAGGGCTTTCTGGTGACAAACAGAACCCATACATGCCTCCTTCAGGCATGACATTCCAGTCAAAGTCTTGGTTAACAAAACCACTATTAATGACTAGTCTTATTGGTTTTATGCAAAGAAACCTTATGTCATCAATCACTCCATCAGAATGCCAAATTCTGGAGGGATCAGGTAGGGAGAAAAATACAAAGTGTGAAGGAAAATCCTTTTCCTTCTAATATCACCAAAATTGCATCTCTATGCCTTATACATTCCATTACTAACACCACATAATTCCTTCCCCAAACTTTCACTTTTCCATTTATCTTTACAGTTTCCCAAGACCTTCTGCAATGTTCACAAACCTTCTAATCTTCTTTTTCCTTGTTCACTTTCCTACAGATTATGAAGTTTCAACCTTCCCTGGAATCCTCAATTTCCTTTTCAGAGCAGGTACAGAGCAAAATCTGAAACAATACACAGCTAGAGGCATTCTCTTGCACCAATGCATCCACTGGTGCCTTGCAGAGACATGCTTTTCAGGCCCGGTCTCTTGGCAGAGACATGCTCTTTCACCTCAGACTGAAAAACATCAGCCCCAAATGACCCTTCCTGGGTCCCAAGTGACAAGGGCATTCTCCCCAACTGGTTACAGGCGACCTTAAATTAGGTCTTACAGATACAGGATTCTGCTCAGAAGCAATACCCTACTGAAACCACATTCCCATAATGCCAGAAAAAGTGCAGTTGAGGTTTTTTTTCTTCTAGGTTTAAAACTTTTACATCCTTTATACATATTCTTACACATCCAGCTTTTTAACCATTATTCACTTTTAATCCTAGTTTCTTTCCCACGCTGGGAAGGACTATACTTAAACTTAGTATGCGGCAGCAAAAAATCTCTAGCACCACTGGTACCTTCTACTAAAAGTCCCTAAATTTGCAGGCACATCTTGCAGTTTTCCTAAAGCTTAGACCTTGCAAACACCTTATAAGTCAGATGGTCACCCTTGGACCTCCTTTAAAGACCTTCAGAACCAGAGCCATCTGTGTCCTTCAAGTCTAAACACGTGAAATGCAAAGCAGTTGGGGGTAGCTGGCTCAGGAACATATAGGGGTTGGGTACGGTTGGGTGCAGGGTCAGAGTGACCTCATTGACTTCTTGGAGATCCTGCATGGGGCAATATCCAGACCTGTCTGGCTTCTTAACAGGAGGAGGAGCAGTGTGTTCCACTGCGACTGGCAGGGGACCAGTATCCCTATCCTGGCTTCCTTGGGTATGTGGTACTGCCTGAGACAGTGAGGCTGTGCCCCTGGTTTCAAATCTATGATTACTGGAGTGCGGCCAGTGGCAAGTCCTGGTGGATTTCCTTCTGCCCATACATCTGGAAATTCATCTATTTAAGGGTCCTGGTGGCTCAGGCTCTGACCTTCTTCATATATCCGGTATTCTTCTTCCCAGGGCATGACCAGGGCCAGTAGGCTGGAATTGCCTATCTTGAGTGTGGCCTGCCCCGAGAGGTAAAATGCCATCCGAGCCGAAAGTTTGCTCAGCAAGTCTCTTCCTAGGAGGGGAATGGGGCATTCGGGCAGGTAGAGAAATTCATGCCAGACCTGGTGTTCTCCGGGCTCAAGCGTTCAAGCTTGGCAGAATCTTTTTGACCCAGTGGGTTGCCCTGTGGCCCCTCCAAACAGGAGGGTGTGCGGCGCCCCCAGCCGAGGAGGTCCGCGGTGAACGGCTGGCAGCAGAAAACCACTGGCCCTGGCTGGAGTGTCCCATCTGGTGCTTCCCGAGGGGGAGCCCTGAGTCTCTCTTAGGGGCATATTGGTTACTGCACCTTTTTCCTCCGGTGGCTGGGGAGAGACTGATGGCAGTGCAGGCAGCCCAGGGGATCTTTCCCACGTCCCCGTGCCTCCCGCGTCCCTCCACCCACCCTTCCCTTCCCCCTCCGGGACAGCTGGGAAGGCTGGAGGGGAAGGTGTGGGGGGGGGCATCCTCTGGGGCGGGGGCCCACCCTCCCGAGTGTTACAGCTCCCCAGCAGCAGCGCTAGCTGCATCCCGGGGCAGAGGAAGCCGAGGGGCTGGGCGGGTGGGCTGGGGTCGCCAGGGGACCACCCCCCGGCCGGCGACCGTGACCTGCTCCGGGACGTTTTGGGGTCTTTGCAATGGGAACCTGTGCTTGTGTTTTGCCGGCCAGACGCCCGCAGCACATTCGGGCACCTTTCCTCCGCCCGGATGCTCCCACTCATCTGGGGGTCATCTTGGTGCACTGTTGGAGCCACCTCGGCATGTCCTGTGCTAGTTCCTGCCACCTATCTATGTAGACAAACTGGTCCAGGTGCCCTGGTTTCCCTGTGACTATCAGGTGAACTGCCCTAATAATACTCAAATTGAGGGTGCCTTCAGGGGGCCAGCCTACCCCAAATGTGGGCCATTTGGATGTACAGAAAGTCTCAAGCTGACCTGGAGTCATCGAGGGGTCCTGCCCTCAAAACCGGTCAAAATTCTGGAGCATACAATCTAAAATGGTTGATGGACCACTTCCCATGTTTCCTTCCCCTCATGGCGCAGACAAACAAAGAGTTTTAGTGTTCTCTCACTCCCCTGCCTGGCCTGTTCTCTCGCAAAAAATTAGGTAGTCTTGGCTAAGGCTGCCCGCATAGTGATTCAGGTTATCCATCCAGCCGTTATGCCGTATGACTGACCCAGGAACCGCAGGTTAGGGCCCACTCAGGCTCCATAAGCTTTGCTCGTGGAGCCACAAACACATTCACTCTCTTTCACACACACAAATTCACAGAGTTTATTACTTTTCCCTCCCCGAGAAAGGGTCTACCAGTCTGGGCCTCGCAATTGCTCCGCCCAGATTCTCCGATTACTGTTTTGGGAGTGATCAGCCCCCTTCCTGGTCTCGGGTCCGGTCCCAGGGCACTTATGAATCGCTGCCTTCCAGACAAGCCTCAGTTTGCTTTCCCCACCTGCCTGGGTTGAAGGGTGGCTTGGAACCCCAGGTGGAGGCGAGCTGCAGCTTTCCAGGACCCAAAATCACCAGGGAACGTGCTTCCCTCTGGCCACTGGCTCGCCCTGTCAGTCCTGGCTGCCTTCACCGGAGGCAAACAGCCTGCTCACGTGAGTTGTTTTCCGGTCAGGGAACCAAAATGTTACAGAAAATAATAACTCTGGTGCAATTCGGGGTAATGGAGTGAGGCTTTATTCCACGCGCAGACCCAGAGGAGGCAGTCTCCAAATTCTGGGCCCCTTGCTTCAGGTTCGCTGCCCTTAAATAGTAGTGTAGGTTATGGTCTATGTGGCACTAATAATGGCTTGGGCCAATGGGGAGTCTCTGCCTAATCTGGGTATTGCAGCAAGCTGGGTACAGAAGCCAAAGCAGAAGTTATGACTACCTAACTGAAACTAGATGGTTTTGCGGTTTCTAAGTAATCTAAACAAAACTCTTTCCCAGTTCCTGATCCCTCTTCTGGGTCACCTTGTCCTAGTTGACTTTTCTTCTGCATTCTGAGAAAATTCCATACTGTTTTCTATAGTGGTTGCACAAGTCTGCAAATGCCCCAACAGTACACTAGGGTTCTCTTTTCTCCATAACCTCTCCAACACTTGTTTGTTGCTTTGTTCATGATGACCATTCTGACTGGTGTGAGGTAGTATCTCACTGTGGTTTTAATTTGCATCTCTCTGATAGCTAGCGATACTGAGAGTCTTTTCATATGTCTCTGGACCTCTTTATGTTCTCCTTGGAGAAGTGTCTGCTCAAGTCCTTTGCCCATTTTTAATTGGGTTCCTTGTCTTCTTAGAGTGGAGTTGTGTGAGTTCTTTATATATTCTGGAAATCAAACGCTTCTCTGAGATATCATTGGCAAATATGTTTTTCCATACAGTTTGCTGTCTTTTCATTTTAATGCTGTTTTATTTAGCCATGCAGAAGCTTTTAATTTTGAGGAGATCCCGTTTGTTTATTCCTTCCTTTATGTCCCTTGCTTTAGGGGACATATCAGTGAAAATATTGCTATGTGGAATATCTAAGATCTTCCCACCTATGTGCTCCTTTAGGACTTTCATGGTGTCATGACTTATATTTAAGTTTTTTATCCAGTTTGAATTTATTTTTGTGTATGGTGTAAGTTGGTGATTGAGTTTCACTTTTTTGCATTCAGCTTTCCAGCCCTCCCAAAACTATTTGTTGAAGAGGCTCCTTTTACTCCATTTTATGCTGCTGCCCCCTTTGCCAAATATTAATTGACCATGGAGACTTTAGTTTACTTCTGGGCTCTCTCTTCTGTTCCTTTGGTGTGTCTATTTTTATTCCAGTACCAGGCTCTTTTGATGAGTGTCATTGTAATACAGTTTTATATCAGGTATTGTGATCCTTCCTACTTTGCTTTTCTTTCTCAAAATTGCTGCAGCTGTTTGGTGTCACTTATGGTTCCATATAAATTTTTGAATTGTTTTTTCTGTATCTGTGAAATATACCATTGGTACTTTAATAGGCATTGCATTGAATCTATAAATTCCTTTGGGTAGTATGGACATTTTGATGATGTCAATTCCTCTGATCCATGAATATGGTATATGTTTCCATTTGTTTGTGTCTTCCTTAATTTCTTTCTTCAATGTTCTATAGTTTTCTGATTACAGGCCTTTTATCTTCTTGGTTAGGTTTATTCCTAGGTATTTTATTTTTTTAATATATTTTATTGATTATGCTATTACAGTTGTCCCATTTCTCCCCATCATTCCCCTCCATCCTGCATACACCTCCCCCCCACGTTCCCCCCTTTAGTTCATGTCCATGTGTCATAAGTTCTTTAGATTCTAGTTTTCCCACACTATTCTTGCCTTCCCCTATCTATTTTCTACCTACCATCTATGCTACTTATTCTCTGTACCTTTTCCCCCTCTCTCCTCCTCTCACTCCCCTGTTGCTAACCCTCCATGTGATCTCCATTTCTGTGTTTCTGCTCCTGTTCTAGTGGTTGGCTTAGTTTGCTTTGTTTTAGGAGTGGTTGTTAATATCTGTGAGTTTGCTGTCTTTTTACTGTCATATTTTCTATCTTCATTTTCTTAGATAAGTCCCTTTAACATTTCCTATAATAAGGGCTTGGTGATGATGAACTCCTTTAACTTGACCTTATCTGAGAAGCGCTTTATCTTCCCTTCCATTCTAAATGACAGCTTCACTGGAAAGAGCAATCTTGGATGCAAGTCCTTGACTTTCATGATTTGGAATACTTCTTTCCAGCCCCTTCTTGCCTGTAAGGTCTCTTTTGAGGAATCAGCTGGCAGTCTGATGGGAACTCCTTTGTAGGTGACTGTCCCCTTATCCCTTGCTGCTTCTAGAATTCTCTCCTTTATTTTAATCTTGGCTAATGCAATTCTGATGTGCCTTGGTGTGTTCCTCCTTGGGTCCACCTTCTTTGGGACTCTCTGAGCTTCCTGGACTTCCTGGAAGTCTATTTCCTTAGCCAGAATGGGGAAGTTGTCCTTTATTATTTGTTCAAATAACTTTTGCACTTGTTGCTCTTCTTCTTCTCCTTCTGGTACCCCTATAATTCGGATGCTGGAATGTTTAAAGATGTCCTGGAGGTTCCTAAGCCTCTCCTCATTTTTTTGAATTCTTGTTTCTTCCTTCTTTTCTGATAGGATGTTTGTTTCTTCCTTCTGGTCCACTCCATTGATTTGAGTCCCAGTTTTCCTCCCATCACTATTAGTTCCCTGTGCATTTTCCTTCATTTCACTTATTGTAGCCTTCATTTTTTCATCTATTTTGTGACCCAAATCAACCAATTCTGTGAGCATCCTGATCACCAGTGCTTTGAACTATGCATCTGATAGGTTGGCTATCTCTTGGTCACTTAGATGAATTGGCTCTAGGGCTTTGATCTGTTCTCCCATTTGAGCCATTTTTGGGGGGGTGGGTCTGGTCACACCTGTTACATAGTGAGGGGTGGAGCCTTAGGTGTTCCCCAGGGTAGGGCAGCCCAGTTGCTGGGTTGTGATGCTATACGTGGGGGCGGGGTCTGAGAGGGAACAATGATGCTTGCTCATCTCTCTCTTGGATTCCAGTCCCTTCTGCTGCTTTCCTCAAGCAAATTGGGCCCTTCTGGTGCTGATTTCCATGTGGGTGGGCTTGTGTACATCCCAGGACCCTGTGGGCCTCTTCAATAAACTCTCCTGTGAGGCTGGGAGTCTCTCTGGACACCTCAAACCCCACAAGTGTTTTCAATCAGTGCTTTTGGGCCTCACTTTCCATCGCTGGGGCCCTGGGTTGCACAGTCTGTCTCACTGCCCATTTTTACCTGGTTTATCTGCATGCAAATGTGTGACCACAGTCAGTCAGCTTGTGCACCTCGCTGGGTCTGCTCATTGCCTCCCAGCACCCGGTAACCACCACCTGTGCACCTGTGGTGTGCCAACCACTGCCTGCGCATCTGGGACCACCAGCCACTGCTTTTTCCTGCCGTGATCCTTCTCCACTGACCACTGACTCCACCCTGATTACTGGTCTGGGTGAATCGTTGTCAGACTTCCATACAATTCAATTTTCTATCTGTTCCGGTTGTTTTTTGGTTCTACATTATTGTTGTCCTTAATTTTGGTTGTGAGTGGAGGCACAGTGTGTCCACCTATGCCTTCATCTTGGCCGGAAGTCTGGTATTTTATTTTTCTTCTTGCTATATCAAATGGGATTTTTTTCCTGATTTCTGCTTCTAATATTTCATTATTGGCATACAAAAATGCCTTTGATTTCTGAGTATTGACTTTGTATCCTGCTGTTTTGCCAAATTCATTTATTAGGTCAAGCAATTTTTTGGTGGAGTCTACAGGATTTTCTCTATACACTATCATGTAATGTGCAAACAATGACAGTTTTATTTCTCCTTTTTCAATTTGGATGTCTTTTATTTCTATTTCTTGTCTGATTGCTTTGGCTATGACTTCCAATACTTTGTTGAATAGAAGTGGTGAAAGTGGACAACCTTGTCTTGTTCCTGCTCTGTCCAGTCCAGGGCTTTTGTGTGTTGGGAGGTTTTTTATTACTGCTTCAATTTTGTCTGGTGTTATTGGTTTGTTCAGGCTTCTGCTTCTTCTTAATTCAGTTTTGGAAGATTATATTTTTCTAGAAATGTGTCCATTTCACCTAGGCTTTCAAATTTCTTGGTATGTAGTTCTTCATAGTAATTCCTTCCACTCCTTTGTATTTCTGTGGTATCAGTTGTAATCTCTCCTCTTTCATTTCTGATTGTGTTTATTTGGGTCCTCTGTCTTTTTTCTTGATGAGTATGCTTAAAGGCTTGTTGATTTTGTTTATCTTTTCAAAGAACCAGCTACTGGATTCATTGATCCTTAGAATTGTGCTTTTAGTCTCTATGTCATTTAATTCTGCTCGGATCTTGGTTATTTCCTTTCTTCGACTTGCTCTGGGCTGTCTTTGTTGTTATTCTTTGAGTTCTTGTAGGTGTAGGGTTAGGTCATTTATTTGAAATGTTTCAATTTTTTTTTTTTTTTTTAGGTAGGCCTATATCACTATGAACTTCCCTCTCAGGACTCCCTTCGCTGTGTCCCATATGTTCTGAGTTGTTGTGAGTTCATTTTCGTTTGTTTCCAGAAATTTTTGATTTCTTCCTTGATCTCATTCTTGACCCATTCATTGTTTAATAGCATGTTCACAGCATTCTTTAATGATTCTTATTTGTGGTGTCAGTTTTAACCTTTACTTAAGAATTTTTATTTGTTTTTTCCTGCTTGACAAATTACAAGAAGTTTGTAAATTTTAAACATTTTTTTCAGAGAATTAGCACTTAGTTTCACTAGCCTTTTCTGTGTATCCCAATTTTATTTATTCGTGGTCTGATATATGTTATATGTTTTCTTCTACATGAACTATTTGTTTTTTTCTAAATTTTCAAGAATAATTTGAAATGCATTTTTACATTTTCTCCTATTGTGGTAGTCCCATATAGCTATAAATTTTCTTCTTATAAATGCTTTTGCTGTGTCTCAGTTTTAGTTAAGTCTTTTTTCTATTTTCATGTGTCTCAAGGAAGATTCTATGTTTTTTTTTGTTAGAATTTTTGATTTATTGGTTGTTTATAATATGTTGGTTAATCTCCAATTACTTATACTTTTTCTGTTTTATTTTCTTGATTCTTGATTTCCAGTTCCTTACTATTGGAGTCAGATAATAGAATAGATATAATTTCATATTTTGAAAAATTTATTAGGACTTGATTTGTTGCCCAGTACAAGATTTGTCGTATAAAATAGGGTTGGAAGGGGATAGGTAGGGGGGAAATGCAGACATCTTACTTGAACAACAATAATATTTAAAAAATGGGAAACAAAGAAAATGTTCCATGTACACAAAAATATACACAAAATACAGTTTTTGCTTAAAATGGTCTATAAATGTCTTCAATATCAAACTGGTTCTATGTGGCAGGTAAGGTGATTAGTATCATTTTAAATATTTTTATCCTCCACTGCAAATCTATTTTCATTGATTTTAGAGAGAAATGAAGGAAAACAGAGGAAGAAGGAGAGAAAGAGTGAGCGAGAGAGAAGGAGAGAGATGGAGAGTTGAAGGGAAATATCAATATAAGAGAGAAATATTAATCAGTTGTCTTTCCTGTTCACCTTGAGTGGGGATCAAGCCTGCAACATAGGTATGTGCCCTGAGCAAAAATTGAACTCACAATCTCTTGGTGCACCGGAGAATACTTAAACCAACTGAGCCAGCTGGCCAAGGGAAGTTCTTAAGTGGCTAACAATACAGTATTTTAAAATAACATTACTTTAAAAAAAAACAACTCATCCTACATTTAACTTTGAAAGGAAACATTAGGAGACTTGACTTTGGGTGGTGGCACAACACAATATACATATGCCTTATTATAGAATTATACACTTGAAACCTTTATAATTTTAAAAACTAATACCACCCCAATTCATTTAATTAAAATGTTTAGAAGTTACCCTTTGATGTGTTTTTTTAATCTCATTGTTATAAATGAGAATACAAATCAACAAGTTCTCCACTTTGATTTCTCAGCTTTTATCAGTGGCAGGTTCAAGTTTGAATGTGAAATTCTCTGCCCTACCAGTGCTGCACATCTTCCAATGGTATAGCAGTTAAACTCAGAAAGAGAAAAAAGAAAACCCTGATAGTAGGAAATGGGGTGTTCTCACCAGTTTGCACTCATCAGTCTTTGTACAACTAACTGTGGAGCTCACTTCATAAATTCTGGCTGTAAGTTCTCTGTATGGCATGGCTCAGTGATGGTAAATGTGAGGGTGCAGGGCAGCAGGGCTATACCAACTGCTTCAGTGCGAAGGAAAAGAATAGATCACACCTTCAGACTGGCTCAGACCAAGTGCAGGGTCATGCCAGGCCCTTCTCATGTACACTTATATGCTCTTTCCAAAGCCATCTTCTGTAGATGTATGAAGAGTTTATTATAGATACAAAAGCAATTCATTTTATACATGGTCTTGTGACCCATCTTTCAGGTCAGCATTTGGAATGCATCCAGATGCACAGAAGGCTATGAGGATACCATCTGTGACATATAAAAAAGAGAGACTTCAATGATGTCTAAGGTGACTGACACTTTGACTAAAACTAAAGTCCAGGATTATATCCACTTCTTTCACTGAGTTATGATAAATGAGTCAGAACATGCCTGCAGGTAGCAGGTATATCCTATGTATACTTTCAAGAGGAATTAATCCAAATTTATCCCCAATACTTGAGTTGGACTAGAGATTCACTGCCACTTTCAGAGATCCCTAAAGTGGCCACAGATAGGACAAGAAACAGGACCCCATGAATGACATCTCAGAATACATGAAAGATTGCTTTCAATGTGCATTTACAGTCTCAGAATGGCAAGAGGCCTATGGAGAAAGAGGCAGATGGCTTTTCACATGTGAGAAGAAATTCATAAACCTACAGAGCAACAGCAGGTCCAGCCATATCTTCTGGAGAACTAGGCACCAGATAAGTACCTGTCATGGCTGATATTATGCTAGATTTATTTACTAACACCTTCTTTTCATATAAGCAAATTAAAGCTCATGGCAAAGAGGGGATAATCCCAACACACACTCCGGAGGTGGGCAGAGTCACTTTTTGTTGAGAAGGTGGCCAGTGTCCACATAGTAAAATATTGCACCTAATATGTTGAATGGTATTGAGTGCCATATAGATGATTAGATAGCTAGTCATATAAACAATAGTTCCACATGGAAACTGGGTACCATAGACAATACGGGACACTTGTGATGGACCCTGGAGGTGAGAACCCTTCTTAGGGACAAGCGAGTGCCATTTACATACTCAGTGAACCAGGAAGGGACTTATCATAAGTAATACCACCATAAGCCACCAAAGAATTAGCATCTGGAGCTCATCCCCAACCTCTCAGTGTTTAAGAACATGTGTGGAGGAACAGGTGGACACAAGGTTAAACATACTTAGTTTTCACATCCAAACATTTTCTCTGTCTGATGATGGCTATTACCTAAATACAAAAAAAATGAACTACTATGGCACAGATTCTGTTTTTAATTCAGAAATTTCATAAAGTGTACTTTCCTCTCTATGGGTTTATTTAATTGCCTACAAGCATATTGCACATGGTGGAAGTTATACTCACATTCAGTTAAAGAGTACAGAGAACAGAGATATAGAATAAAAATTCCCGCTTTATATTTGAGGCTGATGAGGAGAAGAGATCTTGTTCCTGTCAATGTTGCCCTTACTTCTTAAATATGGAGAACACAAATGACAATGACAGTAGTTCACCTTCCAAATAAAACACTATTTTGGTTTTGGATCCAAATGACAAACCTCAGAGAAACTGTCCCAGTATAAGTATAAACTAGCTTCATAATAATTAAACAGAAACCCCAATATACATCTATATAACAATTAAAAATAAACTCTTTGCAACCTGGGAGTATTTTCCCACCATGAACACAAAATATGGCCAAAAAGTGAGGTAATGAGGTTAACCAAAGGACAGTGTAGAATGATGAATTCAGCATGGTGTCTATACTGGACTGAGGATGAGTCCTAGTTTGTTGATAAGCACAAGCCCCAACAATGGACAGTGTGTCACTATAGTACAGATTTCTATGTACAAGTGGCAGATAAGTGAATATTCTCAATACACACTTGAGAAATAGAAATGCATGTTTTTATTTCCCAAAAGAGGAAATAAACAGCCAGGGGACTAGAAGACTCCACAACAGCTGGGTTTCTGAGAGGATGGGTGCTGCTCTCACTTAGAGGCAGCTGTGGCTGCTCAGAAGTGATTAGCCTGAGAAGCCTGGTGTGGAATACAAGGGAAATGCCTCCTCTTCTCAAAAGTGTCAGAATTGTAGGAATTGACCTTGGAAATTTCTGACTTCAATTCACTGATGATGACACTTATTCTCAAGAGTTCCAGGGTTCTTTTTTTTTTTTTTTTGAAAGAGAATGTATTTTTGGGTATAGCTATTTTATCTGAGGCTTTGGTTTTTGAATTCTAGAACAAGAACCAAAGAAACATGTGGAGGAATTTTTATTTCTTTATTCTGCATTGAATTTATAGAGGTGATGTAGCATAATTAACCAATAAAAGTTTCAAGTATACACTTTTATTAGACATTATTGGTCTACATTACTGTGTTTTTATTTTCCAAAGTCAATACTCATTTTCTATCAATACTTATCTTTCCCTATTCTGCCCTTTCCTGTCTTTGATCATCATATATTTCTCCTTTTCTATGAGGTTTTTTCTTTCTATTTTTTTCATTATTTATGAAGAGCTTTCAAACTCATATCTTCTGACTCTGTAAATCTGTTTAGTTTCTATTACTGTAACTTGTTTGTCTATTTTGCTCATTATAAAATAGAATCCATCCACTTATAAATGAATCTATATGGTCTTTTCTTTCTCTATCTTATTTCAATTAACATAATACACCCTACACCCATTGATGCCACTACAAAAGATTTCTTTTTTAAGGTTGAGGAATATTGAACTGTGTAATTTTTTTTCATGTACTGCTTTTTAAAAAGATTTTTAGTCACTTATTTTTAGAGAGGGAGCAGGGAAAGAGAAATAAAAGGAGAAAAACCTCAATGTGTGGCTGCCTCTCACCGCCCCAACCAGGGTCGTGTTCAGCAACCTAGGTATGTGCCCTGACTGGAATCGAACAAGAAACACTTTGGTTCCAAGGCTGGTGCTCAATCCACTGAGCCTCACCAGCCAGGGCCTCATGCACTACTTTTAGAATGCGAATTACTGCAGCAACCATGGAAAACTCTAGTTAGCTTCCTCAAAGTATCAAAAATTAAATTGCCTGATGATCCAGCATTTCCACTTCTGGAATTTTATGTGAAGAAACTCAAAACACTAATTAGAGAAAATATATGCACCCCTGATACAGATAGGTCTGGTTAAGAAAACTTAGATCTTTGGTGAAGTAAAGACGGGCTATAGGAAGAGTTGGCCTAGACAATGTTACACTCTAGGAGGGGATTGTCCAAAAAGCTGAACATTTCTAGAGCCAATGGGAAAAAAAGTTTGCTGCCTCTCTCTAACTGGGATGCTCTGGGGCTTGCTGGAATTCTCTGGCTCCTGTGGTGGAGCTCTCTGTCTTGCACTTTCAGACTGTTCTTCCAGAAGGAGGCCTGAATGATTGTTCTGCAGCTGCCCGAATTTCCCAATGGATGGCATTTTCTATGGGCAGGAACTTAGGGCAAAGCCTAGGGTCAGGCTGGCCTAGCAGAGGGCAACAGGTTTATTTTTTTGGTATTCTGCAGGGAACAGTCTCTGAGGCAGAAGCCTGCCATTCTTCCTGAATTGTGTAGTTTTGTATACTATGTTGTTTTTGTTTGGTAAGCAAACCCTATAGAAGAAACAAGACAAATATAGAAATTAACAGGGAAAAGCTAGGAGAACTCAGGTGTTAGACTTTAGCCTTAATTGATGGGCTTAAGTGATTAAAACTGTGACTTGATAGGCTTCAGTATCTGCTTTTGAAAAGAGCCTCCAAAATTTTGCCTCTGAAATTTTTGCTTCTGGATTGTGGCACTGGGCAGCAGAACCCAAAGTGCTGTTTGGTAACACCCCTATTTATTGTAATCTGATTTACATTAGCCAATACTCCTAGGCACACTTAGAGCCCATCACTCTATGAATGGGGAAAAATGCCTGAGGAATTCTTTTTAAGTTATGCTCCTTCAGTTATTTTGTTTATAATTTTGGGGTTTCCCAGAAAACACAGGTTGTGGTAATAGCAATTATGTTTGAATTCTCCTTTTATTTACAGAGCTGATTTTAGTTTTCTACAATTCTGGCCATTATTATCTTGGTAATATTTCTAAAACTCAGTTCTTTAAAATAAAACTATTGTTATCTAACCATTTTATTCCACATTTAACTCTCAAAACAGCCCTCTGAGGTAAGTGCTTTTTAAAATCACATTATTAGAGAAGAAAGAGGCAAAATACAACTTCTGTACTCTGTGCAGTTTCAGGATTGTAGCATGAAATCTCTGGCTACATTATCCCTCAGCATCTTTTTAAAACTGTAGCAGAAAAACTCAAAGAGTGCAGAAAATATTGGGAAAATAGGAGTATTCTTCTCAGGGATCTCATAATGTTTTGTACAACTGTCTTCTGGAAGTGAACTTCAGAGACTCTGGACTCACAAACTGGTTGGCACAGACTGGTAATGAAGAATTTGTGTGTGAGTGGCACAAGAACAAAGCTATCAGCTGCATTGAAAAGGATAATAACAGTCCATGCCATAACATAGGCTTGGACAGGATCGAGACTTCGGCTAGGACATCCTCACTCACAATGCAAGTCTTTTCTTTCCAGCACATGCTCAGTAGTAACATGACACCCTTTTTCTAAAGTCAAAGATTAATCACATTGCTAAATGTTCCTGTGATCCATCATTATGTACAGGGTTGGGAACATGCCTCCAGATGCATACACGGATCTAAAGATACCATCTGTGCTAATTGGAGAAAAGAACCATATGATGCCTATTTTCTCTAAGTTTCTACTAAAATGGAAGCTACAGATTGTGTGCAATATTTTCATGAGTTATGCTGTGACACACACACATATGAATGATTATATATATAGATAATATATAATCATCATATATAATGATTTGTTCATATATATGTGTGTGTGTATGTGTGTGTGTATTAACAAATAAACCCCATCCAAAATTATACCAAATATCTGAGTTTCTCTGGGGGTTCTCTGCAGCCCCCAGAGATTCTTAATCTGTCCACACAAGGACGAAACCCATGATGAGAAAAGTAGCATATATAATTTCTTAGCAGGTTGCTTTCCAGGTGCTTTTCCAAAGTCTGAATGGCCACAGGCCAGTGAGGAAAAAGGCAAAGGACTTCTCATGTGAAAGTAAAAAGTTATAAATATGAAGAAGCACAGTATTTCCATCAGTATATTATGCACAACAGAGCACCAGGTATGCTCTGGCCATGGCTGATACAATTAATCCCACTAAAAATTACACAAATTTTATTTAGCTATCCACTTTCAGTGAGGAAAATTTAGGCTCAAAGTGATGATGAATATTCCCAAGGTAGAAGGTAAATGTAGACAGGGTCACCTTGTGCTGTGCGGAAAGCCAGTAATCACCTAGTGAAAAGCTGGTCCATGACATACTGTATGGTATTAAATACCAGATAGCTGAACAGCTAGATAGTCAAGTACATAGTTATTCTACATTGAATGGCTATTACCACAGATACATGGGACACTGCTTTCTAATGCTTCCTGGATAGCCCTCAAGGTGCAAGTTTCATTCATGAATAAGCTGGTGTTATCGTCACACTAAGTAAGTAGAAAAGAGAGGTAATGCAGGTAACATCCCTAGAAACCACCAAAAGGATTTTGGTGTGAACATCACCCAGGAACTCTGATTTCCTTATGGACATGTGTGGAGAAATTGAGATTTTTAACATAAAAATATTCTGAGGTGTAAATGTACAATTTGTGTTTCTAGGTTTGAAAAAATACATACAATTATTTCATTCAAGGCATTTTGTTAGGTGAGAAACAACAGATCTTCCTTTAGGAAGTCTGTATTAAGAGCATTGTCCCAGTGAATCTGCAAGAAACAACCTGAGTATAGAGATTAGAACACAGAAGTTTATGGATTTGAATGGCTGCTCAAACTGTATCAGGTTAGAACTGAGAATCCTATAAAAGGCATCTCTCCATGTTCTCTCTAAGTTACTGAGACTTGATCTCCCCCTGACGTGAAACAAAGTGATCTGCAAGATGTCACCCTTTTCCAATTTGGAGACACTGTGAAAAAAAAAGCCAAAATTTAATAACTTTCAAAATTTGAAGTTAGAATGTTGATTGTTCTTCCTTTTGCAGTAAATCAAGTTTTCGTACCCTTATTATGAACATTTTAGATTTAGGAAAGGGTAACTGGACAATTTAGTTGTTGAGATAGTCCACTACAAAGAATTTGACCCAATAACACAGGAAGAGACAAGCCTTTATGTGGCCAATGAACTTCTGACTCCTTATAGTGTCAATGAAATATGGGGCTATGAAGGAGCAGTGAGAGAGCATGAACAACCTGACGCCAGGTAGATTTAAAACTAAAAGAATAATTATGCCTGCCTTGTAGGTCAAGTCTCCACTAGGAGGTGTGTGAGAGGCAACCACACATTGAATTTCCTCTCCCTCTCTTTTTCCCTCCATTACCCTCTAAAAACAAAGAAATAAAACCTTAAAAAAAAAGAACTCATAACCAGATGCACATTCTGGCCCAGATGGTGGTGTAGGTAGAAACCCTTCTCTTCCTTGCACAACCAAAAAGAGAAAAACAACCAAAGTAAAATCAATAAACAACCAGAAGTGGCACAAAATTAAACTGCATGGAACTCCAACAAGCAAGGAAATAAAGAAACAGTCAACCAGACCAACCAGACCAGTAAGACAGCAGATGGAGAGGACACATGGTGATGCTTTGTAATGTGTGGGTGGGGCAGTCCTAGAGAAAAGGGGTGTGGCAGTGGACTGTTGGAGTGGGGCTGCATGAATGGGAAACTGAGACTCAGAGCTGACTGTGGAGTATGGTGGGGATTGCTGCAGTGGATGAAACTCCCAGTCTAACAGGAAGGATCCTTGGAAAGTGGGATAGAGCCCAGCTGGTGAGCTGCATTGTTCCCTTTCTAGTCCCTCCCCCACAGGGAGGAGGGGTGGAGATGGGAAGAAGCAGTGGAGAGTACTAGCAGCAAGGCTTTGGCTGCAGTGCTAGGGCAGGTGAGACAGTGGCTGGAAGAGCTGGTGTTCCCACATTTTCTTGTGGATAAACCAGGCAGAACACCTGGGGAGCAAGACAGACCATGCAACCCAGGGTTCCAGTGTGGGGAAATAAAGCCCCAAAACCCCTGACTGCAAAAACCTGTGGGGGTTGAGGTGGTGGGATAAACTCCCAGACTCACAGGAGTTTCCATTGAAAAGACCCACAGGGCCCTAGAATGGATACAAAATCACCCACACAGGAATCAACACCAGAAAGACCCAATTTGCTTGTGGGTAGCAGAGGGAGTGACTGAAAGCACCCGAGATTTAGGCAAGCCACACTGATTGCTGTTGGATCTGTCCCCAACATACAGTCCCACCACACAGTGATGTGGGTTGTCCCACACCCAGCCCCCAGCAAATACCTAAGATTCCACCCCTTACTACATAACAGGCATGTGGAGAGAAAAAAATACAACTCAAATGAAAGAACAGATCAGAGCTTCAAAAAAAGTACACCTAAGCGATGAAGTGATAACCAGCCTATCAGATGCACTGTTCAAACCACTGCTAAACAGGATGCTCACACAAATGGTTGAGTATAGTCACAAAATAAAGTAAGAAGTGAAGGCTATGCAAAGTGAAATAAAGGAAAACATACAGGGAACTAACAGTGACAGGAAGGAAATCGTACTCAAATCAATGATTTGGAACAAAAGGGAGAAATAAATATTCAACCAGAACAGAATGAAGAAACAAGAATTCAAATAAATGAGGAGAGGCTTAGGAACCTCCTAGGGAATTTTCAATATCCCAACATATGAATCATAGGGGTGCCAGATGGAGAAGAGGAAGAGCAAGAAATTGAACACTTATTTGAAAACATAATGAAGGAGAACTTCCCTAATCTGGCAAAGGAAATCGATTTCTGGGAAGTCCAGGAAGCTCAGAGAGTGCCAAGGAATTTGGACCCAAGGAAGCATACACCAAGGCTCATCATAATTACATTACCCAAGAGGAAAGACAAGGAGAGAATCTTAAAAGCAGCAAGAGAAAAGGAGACAGTTACCTATGAAGGAGTCCCCATAAAACTATCAACTGATTTCTTAAAAGAAACCATGCAGGCAAGAAAAGCCTGGAAGAAGTATTCAAAATCATGAAAGTCAATGACCCACAAGCTAGATTACTCTATCCAGCAAAGCTATAATTTAGAATAGAAGGGCAGATAAAGTGCTTCCCAGATAAGGTCAAGTTAAAGCAGGTCATCATCACCAAGCAATTATTGTATGAAATGTTAAATAAACCTGTCTAAAAAGAAGAAGATCAGAAATATGCACAGTAAAGTGATAAATTCACAACTAGCAACCAAACCTCAAAAGAAAAGCAAAAGCAACAAACTAAGCAAACAAGCTAGAACAAGAATGGATTCACAGAAATGGATATTATATTGAAGGTTATCAGCAGGGAGGGGGTGGGGAGCAGAATGGGGGTAAAGGTGTAGGGAATAAGAAGCATAAATGGTAGGAACAAAATAGACAGGGAGAGGTTAACAATAGTATAGGAAAAGAAGAAGCCAAAGAATGTATGTATGTGACCCATGGACATGAATTAAGGTGGGGGAATGGTGAATGGGAGGTGGACTACAGGGAGGAGGGGAATAATAGGGAGAAAAAAATGAGACAACTATAATAGCATAATCAATAAAATAGATATAAACAACAAAAAGGAAAATGTCAAAGCATGCCACAGGTTTAAAAAATCATGAAAAATCACTATGAACAATGACATATAAACATATGTGACAATCTAGATAAAATGGAGGTTTCTCAATAACATAGAGACTCCCAAGGCTCAACTAGTAAGAAACAGTGAAAGTCTATAAAACAATTCCCAGTAGTGAAAGTGAAGCTGTAATCAAAACTCCCAAAAAACAAAATCCCAGTTCCAGGGGCTTATAGGTGAAGTCTGCTAAATATTTAAATAATAATTAGTACACTTTGTCTTCAAATAATTTTTAAAACCATAGAATAACACTAAACAGAGTGTATGAGGGCACTGCCACAGTGGCTTTGTGTGCAAAACAGTGAAAAGTTGCTAGGATCTCATTTTGAGGGAATCCTTCCATAAAACTTCCCTACCACTGCTTTGATCCCCAACCTCACATTGCATCCCATAGGATCACTTCATTGCATGACATGTGGGTGAGGACAAAGAGAAAAGCCAGATGGCAATTTAACATTAATCTCATCCTGTCTGGGCAAAGAATGCACCAAAAAAAATGGCAGCAGGTGGATGTGTAAGAGATCACCAGAGTCTTTGATGAGAAGTTGTTTAGAGTCTCTCAGAGAAATGTTATGCCTCTGGGGGAGGTAGGAATGTCAGCAAACTTTGCCCTCCCTCACACTTCATCCTCTATTCCCTCAGTGACAGGGTGTCCATAAGGTGAAATGTACAGATTGGTCCATGATCACATCAATGTGGTTGGAAAAGGAAAATAATGGAATTTGCCACTACACCTGATAAGGGTTTGACATCCAAAATTTACAAAGAATGTAGAAAATCAACATGAAAACACAAGCAACACAATTTGAAAAATAGGAAAAGAACCTGAACAGACAATTCTGCAAAGAGAGCATAAGAAGTTAATAGACATAAGAAAAGATTCTCAATGTCACTGATCATTAGAGAAATGCAAATTAAAAGCTGTTATATTAAAAGTCAAATGCCATGTGTTTTGAAGGTTTTTTTTTTTTACTTTGGCAATAAAACTTACACAGTGATTCATACAGTAAATTATTAATAAAAGACTTTTATTTAAAAAGATTGTGTTTATTTACTTTTAGAAAGAGGGGAATTGAGGGAGAAAGAAAGGGAGAGCAACATAAATGTGTTAGAGAAACACTGATTGGTTTCCTCTCAAATGCTCCCAAAATGGGACCTGGCATGCATCCCGGGCATGTGCAGGCGACCTTTCAGTTCACAGGCTGACACTCAATATGCTGAATCATACCAGCTAGGGCAATAAAATTGTTTATAAAAGTTTATGATGTCAAGTGTTTTAGTGTAGCAGTTAGGCCATTATTTATAATTAGTTTATTAACATAGATCATTATACATGAAAATAACTGCTCTTAAAAATTTCATTCCATGCTGATTATCACAAGGACATTTTGTGTCAAGTCCATTTTAATCTCAGTATTTCAGATAAAAATCACAAAAGGTAAGTTTTGAACATTAAAATGATCACCTATCTCTGACAGTTCCAAAATTTTAGACTTGGAACTATGTACTTTTTAGCTCTTCATATCCTTTATAGGTGTAGGAAAAAAACTCAAGGAGGGTTTGGATAAACCTGGAAAAGAAAAGGCTTTCTCGTCAATGGTTCTGAACAGGTTTTGGACAAGTGACTGTGGAACTTGACTTTACAGGGTCTGGCTGCATGTCCTTTTATGGCACAAACCAATGATGGTAAAGGTAATGGTAATGGACACCACCATGGAGCCGGCACCACCAATGACATCAAATAGAAGAAGACACAAATTGGGATGGACTTGGAGCAAATCTAGGATTCTGCCATACCTTTCTCACCCACAAACTAGTGCTCTTCAATTAAACCTGGTTCTGTAGAAACATGAGGTTTTTCTTCTGGACACAAAAATCACTTTCTTTGTATATGGTCCTGTGATCCATCCTGATCCATTCCTCTAGTCACCATTTGGAAAATGACACCAGATGGAACAAAGGCTATGAAAATACCATAAGAGACTTATGGAAAAGAGATTTCAAATAATGTCTTCTAGAACTGTCTGACTTTCCTACTAAAACTGAAGTTAACAGATTTTGTTCTGCATCCTTCATAGTGTTGCAAGTTGTCTCAGAATGTGTCTGCATTAGCAAGTGTATAATATAGAGTTTTATGAATGAAGTGATTTCAAAATCATATGAAAAATCTGAGTGGGTCTTGGGATTTTGGTTGCTTGCATGAATGCCTTATCTGGGCATCGCAAAATACAAACCAGGACCCCATAAATGGCATCCTGAGTTCCTTGAGGGTTGCTTTTCATGTAGTTCTTAAAACTAATAGTGCCCACAGGTAAATAAGGAAAAGGTAAGTTATCTTTATGGAAAGCTGAAATTCATGAGATACAACATCCACAGCTGGGCCAGCTGCATATTTTGCAGAAAGAAGCATAGGGAAAAACCTGTCATGATGGATCCATTTAATCCATGTAAAATTAACCAATTTTTATTTTATAGCACCCAATTTTCAGAGATGCAAACTGCATCTCATACAGATGATGGGATACTCCCATGACACAAATTAGATGTTAGCAGAGTCACCTTGAGCCAAGGGGATCACCAGTGCCCACTTTTTTAAAAGTAGATCTGCAATGTGTTGTTTGTTGTTATGTCAGAGAAGTGAGCAGGCAGGCAGTCAAATAAACGATGGTTGTACATAGGAGTGTTGGCATCAAATAACACTTTATCTCAATAAATTTACCCAGAAATGGGGCTGTGCATAGAAAGATAGCCAGTTGAAATATATATATATATATATATATATATATATATATATATATATATATATATATATATATATATTGTAGCTATACCCTGATTCCAAACTGAGTATGCTGGGTTTGTCACATTGTTATCTCTCTCAGAATTATAGCTACTTTATTGCAAACGGCCTGACTGTGAATTTAACATTCTTTTAAATGGAAACCACCCATGTATTCTAGTCCTAAAATGTGTTTTTCCCTTGGTCATTAATGAGCACTTGTGTTAATTATACTTTGAGGCACCTGTAAGCTGGGTTACCTGCAAAGCAGATTTCTTCCATCCGAGTCATCATACAGGTTCTTGTTGGAATGTGCTATTTCTCTTCCTTAAATCATTAAGTATTTGCCACTTTTAGAAATATGGAATCTCCATAATAAGTGTATAAAAATTCAATTTATAGTAAACCGACAGCAATCAGATATTTGAGATCAAGAAGGTTCTCGTTGTGTGTGTTGTTCCTGCATGCTGTCTCCAAATTGGGAAGGAAAGGCATTCTGCAGCTATTTCCCTCCATTTCACAGGTAGGTGAAGGTTCAGAGCAGAAACCAAGTGTGGTTCATCCAGACTTTAGGGGAATTGTAATTCTGGCCTGTAAGCCTTTGAGGGACAATTTGAAATCTTGAGGCCTCTCTTTTTTCTTTTTAATAATCTCTAAGCCTTTCTTTTTTATTGTGGTCTTTATTTTTTCACTTTTAGTTGTATTTTATTCATTTTTTATTGTTTTTCAAGTAAAGTTATCTCCCATTCTTATTTCTATAATCAGGTGGCTGGTTTCAGACTCACTGAGACAATGCTGTTAATATGGACTACCCATTAAGGGAGGCCAGTTGTTCCTCAGCTAACAAAATGCCTTGAAAACAATAATTGAATAATTTTCCTCACCATTAAACTCAAATTAAATATTTATAGTTTAGAGTTTTTTCATCTTGGGCACATCTGTTCCTACAAAACTATATTGGAAGTGTTGTGTTCATGACCTCCGAAAGTTTATTCTGCTTGTTAAATGTAATGTGGCTGAGATTATGTCCCTTTTTGTATAATTTATTGTGAGGATGACATCAGTTTGTCTGCGGATGAGACTTGCAAATAGAGGTATCTCTGAAGGCATAATGCTGAAGTGCCCATAGTGCCCATGGTACTCAGCTTCACATTTATGGGACTACCTACCTAAAAGTAGGTAGTCTACTTTTTTCCTTTATGACATTCAACAGCACCCAAAATATCCTGGGCCAGTTTTTCACTAGGTGAGCACTGGCCAACTTCATGTCACATGGTGACACTGCCCATTTCTAGGATGTGCCATGGGTCTAAATGCTCATCTTCCTGAGCCTCATTTTGCTTCTGTGAAAGTTGTTGGAAAATATATTATATTGTATTTGAAAGAATATAATGGATCAGCCATGGCTGGTGTTCACCTGGTACTTGGTTTTGCAGAATATATTGCTGGACCTGCTGTGCTTGTTGATCTTTATAAATTCCACTCACTCATAGAAGGCCTTCTGCCTCCATCTTCACTTGCCTGTGGCCTTCCAAAGTTTGAAAAAAACTCCTGGAAAGCAAACTGTCAAGGAGTTTCAGATGCCATTTATCTAGTTCAGTTTTTTTGTTTTTGTGTGGCCTGCTTAGGGATATGGGGGCAGCAGAAAATCTCCAGGCCCACTCAGATACTTGGTATCATTTTGGATACAGTTCACTCCTTCAACTCTGTATCTTATATATCTCATTCAAGCAGGCCCAACCTGAAACATTTACAATAACTCACTAAGAAAAAATGTTTTAGACACATGTCAAATGCTTAGACACAACAGTTGATCTTTAGTTTTGGTCAGAGAATCCATAAGTCAAACTATGCATTGTTTTATGTTTCTTCCATATACGCCTGCCCTGTGTGGTATTTTCTTAGAGAGCTTTGTATCTGGAGGCATTTTCCAAATGTGGACTTGAGTGAAGTTTCACAGGATAATAGATATAGGTTAGTGATCTTTGAGTCCAGAGGAAGCACCTCCCATTTTTTAGTACATGTCCTGAAGAGGAGAGAATCCCGTATGGGTGAGAAGGGCATTGAAGTACCCTGGATTTGGTCCAACCCCTTTCTCAACTTGTTGCCACTTTGTTATTTTTTTTTTACACTTTAACTGTTGGCCTCTTTCTAATGCCTTTGCCTGATCAACTGTATCATCTTCATCCTGTGCTATATAGACAACCTGTGGCTAGACTCTGTGAACTTCAGACCCACAGAGTCAGGTGTACAAATACTGCTAAGAGCCCCTTGCTAGAGCCATCTAATTCTCTTTTCCATCCATCTTGCTAATCTATTTAAACTTCTTTATTACATTATTACTAGATATGGATGACTGGGGAAACAGACAGTTCCTGGCTGTAAAATTGAAATGGTGTTGTGAATTTAAAGTATCTAAAATGCCTTTTACTTTCCTCATCTGTAATGCTAAGGTAAAAAAGCATTTATTTCAACGGTCTCTTTTAAGAATTAAATGTGGTAGGAGATGATTAAAGAAGAATAATCTTATTTTAAAACACTGTGTTTTACACAATTAAATAATATTCGACTAACTTTGAAAGAGGTTTCCTTGATAGATATTTGTAGGCCATTGCATTTAAAACTGCAGGTTACATATTTTTCTCTACTTCACATGGACAACTTTCCAAGATAGATCTTGTACTAGGAGAAAAAACAACCCTCAATAAATTTAAAAGATTAAAGTTATATTAATCATATTTTTGTTTTAAAAAAAACATTTTATTCATTTATTTTTCGAGTGGGTGCAAGGGAAGGAAAAAGAGAGGGAGAGAAACATCAGCATGTGGTTGCCTTGCATGTGCCCTCAGCTGAGGACCTGGTCTGCAGCCCATGCATGTGCCCTGATAGGGAATCAAACTGGTGATCCTTCATTCACAGGCTGGTGCTCAATCCACAGAGAAACACCAGGCAGGGCTCTATTAACCATATTTTCTGGCCAAAGTGGTAAGTAACTATAAATCAAATATAAGAAAAAAATAAAAACAAGTAATAGATTTAGAAATTAATCAACATACTACCAAACACTCAACAAATAAAAAAAATTAAAATAAAAAGCCTTGGCTGGTGTGTTAAGTGGACTAAGATCTGGCCTGTGAACCAAAGGGCTACTGGTTTGATTCCCATCAGGGCACGTGCCTGGGTTGCAGGCCTGTTCCTCAGTAGGGGCAAAAACACATTGATGTTTCTCTCCCTCTCTTTCTTTCTCCCTTCCCATGGTCTAAAATAACTAACTAAATAAATAAATGTTCTAAAAAAATTAAAAGAAACAGAAAACCCAAACTACACTCAGACCAATAAAAATTCAAATATGGTCTTAGAAAACCTGCATTTATCAGAAATTCTTATAAAAGGAGCCTATAACAATAGAGTTCTAAGTAAAGAGAAAAAAAAAAAAAAATCAATACAATCATTGGAGTTTCTAAATACATTAGAAAAAGAAGTAATAAGCCAAAAAGTAAGTTTAAATAAAAATAAAACAAAGATCTGCAGCATAATAAAGAAAGAAGAGAAACAATGTAAAGGCTAATAAAACTAAAGGCTCCTTCTTTGAAATGGTCAATAAGATTGAAAAGCCTCTAATAAGACACATCAAGCAATAGAGAAAACAAAAATAAATAAAACACAAAAAAGAAACAACAATCAACACTATAAAAACACAAAGAATTTTTAATGAATACCATCAATGATCATTTACAACAAATTTGACCATTTAATAAAATAGAAAAATTTTAAATCATACTCCCTTTGAAGGCTAAATGATCACATATCACATTATCTGAACAAACTTATTATAGCAGTATATTTGAATCAGTAATTAAAACACCCAAAAAGAAAACCCCAAGCCCAGAGAGATTTACAGAGAAATTCTAACAAATATTTAAAAAATTATCAGTACTTATCCTTCTCAACTAATCCATAAATTAATAAAGTTCACTTACAGATTTGTTTTCTGAGGCCAGCATTACTGTGATACCCAAACAAATGCAAGAGAATGGAAAAAATAAAATTACAGGCCTATATTCTTGATAATTCTGATGATTCTCAACAAAATATACCAAAACAAATTGAATAATATATTAAAATGGTTATACATCCTGATCAAGTGTGAATTATACCAGCAATACTAGAAAGGCTCAACATCCAGGAAACAATTGATGACATTCAATACATCAAAAATAATAATATGAATATTCAAGAGATACAAGAAAAGAAATAGAAATAAATAGCTTTACTGAGAGACCAGCCACCTGAATCCCAGTGCTTAGTCAACTCCCATACTGCCATAGCCATCGAGCTCAGGCAGACCACTCCCCTCCAAGCAGGAGCAGCCTGAAGGGAAACAATAGCCACAACCCCAGGAGGAGTTCTGCCCTGCCCTATGGGGCTTAAACCTGATGGCTGAGTGCAAAGTGACTAATTAACAACTGAAAGAGACAACTATGGACAGCAGATCTCTGGTAGTCACAGAGCAGCTGTCTAAGGTCAGACAGGGTCAACATCTGACACCACTAGAGGCAGATCCAGAAAAAAAAAAACATGCTAAATACTGAAGGCTCCCAACAAAATCAACTGTGGTATTCTCAATGATTAGTGATATTGTCTTTCCTGCATAGCCTTTCAACGTTCATTTCTTGTCCAGCAGTTAGTGCATAATAAGTCACTAGAATTTATACTACAGGTTAATTCTTTTTTCTTATGATAGTCTTAATCTATTTATACTCTTAGTAATACTTGTTCATATGCCATTGATACTGAGACTGTGAAGGTTAGATATTTTTGTGGAGGTGGATGTGTTCCCTGGGCCAAAGCAATTGATAGATTCAATGCAATTAGTATTAAAATACAAATGACATATTTTCCAGATATAGAACAAACATTTCAAAAATGTATGTGGAATCATAAATGACCCTGAATAGTTGCAGCAATATTGAGAAAGAAGAACAAAGTAGGAGGGATCACAATACCTGATATCAAACTGTATTATAAGGTCACTTGCATCAAAACACCCTGGTAGGGTTGTAAGAACAGACACATAGACCAATGGAACTGAACAGAATGCCCAGAAATAAATCCAAGTCTGTATTGATAATTAATATTTGACAAAGGGGGCAGAAGCATATAAAGGAATAAAAAGAGCCTGTTCAACAAATGTTGGGAGAGCTGGGAAGCTACATGCAAAACAAAATGAAACTCGATCACCTACCTATACTATACACAAAAATAAATCCAATGTGGACAAAAGACTTAAATATAAGTCCTGACACCATACAAAGTCCCACAGTAGAACATAGGCAAGAAAATCTCAGATATTCCATGCATCAAAATCTTCACCAATATGTCTCTTTAAGCAAGGGACATAACACGAAGTATAAAGAAATGGGATCTCATGAAAATAAAAATCTAAAGAGAACAGCATTAAAATGAAAAAAAAAAAAAAAACCAACTATATGGGAAAATGAATTTGCCAAAGATACCTCAGACAAGGGTTTGATCTCCAAAATATATAAAGAACTCACATGAGTCCACTCAAAGAAGACAAATAACCCAATTAAAAAAATAGGTGAAGGACTTGAACAGACACTTCTCCAAGGAGGACATACAGAGGGGCAAGAGACATATGAAAAGATGATTAGCATCACTAACCATCAGAGAGATGCAAATCAGAACCACAGTGAGATACCACTTCACACCAGTCAGAATGGCCATCATAAACAAAGCAACAAACAACAAGTGTAGGAGAGGTTGTGGAGCAAAGGGGACCCTAGTGAACTGTTGGTGGGATTGCAGACTGGTACAACCACTATGGAAAACAGTATGGAATTTCCTCAGAAAACTAAAAATGGAACTGTCTTTTGACCTGGCAATTCCACTGCTAGGATTATATATATCCTAAGAACCCTGAAACACCTCTCCAAAAGAACCTATGCACCCCAATGTTCATAGCAGCACAATTCACAGAGTCAAGGGCTAGAAACAACCTAAGTGCCCATCAGTAAATGAATAGATCAAAAAAACATGGTATATTTACATGATGGAATACTACACAAAGGAAAGAAATAAGGAGCTCCTACCCTTTCAAAAAGTGTGGATGGAACTGGAAAGAATAATGCAAAGTAAAGTAAGCCAGTCAGTGAAGGACACATACCATATGATCTCACCTATAAGTGGAACCTAATAAATGAACAACCAAAATATAACCAGAGACATTGAAATTAAGAGCAATGTGAGAGTAACCAGAGGGGAGGTGTGATGGCATAACAGAAAGCAAAAGAGAGAAGGTTTTTCAGGAACATATATAAAGGACACATGGACAAAACCAAAACAGGGTAGAATCAAGGGCTGTAGGTGGGCATTGTTGGGCTGAGGGGAGTGGTGGAGAGAAAATGGAGACAACCATACTTGAACAACAATAAAAAAAGAAAAAGGGAAGAAAAAAAGAAATTCTGTATAGAGTATCATGTCATCTACAAATGCTGATGGTTTTCTTTCCTTTTCATTTAGAGACATTTTATTTATTTATATTTTTTGATTGCTATGTTTAAATATTTCATTATTATTTTTAATAAGAGTAATAGAAGTAGACATTCTTGACATGGTTTTCATCTTTAAATTTTTTTTATTATTTCACAATTGAGTATTATGTAAGCTGTGAGGCTGTTATTTATAGCAGTTATCAAGCTTAGATCTTTCCTTCTATTGGCATTCTTTGAAATTTTTTAAATTACTTTATTTTTGTTCAATTACAGTTGTCTGCATTTCCCCACCACCACTCCTTCACACCTCAGACAAACCCACCTCCCTCCCATGCTTCCACCCTCCCCCTTGGTTTTGTCCATGTGTCCTTTATAGTAGTTCCTGAAAACTCTTCCCCCCACTATCCCGGCCCCCTTCCATCTGGCTATTGTTAGATTATTCTTAATTTCAATATCTCCAGGTATATTTTGTTTGTTTTTTTTTCTTTTGTTGATTATGTTCCAGTTAAAGGTGAGATCAAATGGTGTTTTTCCCTCACTGCTTGGCTTATTTCACTTAGCATAATGCTCTCCAGATGCATGCATGTTGTCACAAATGGTAGGAGCTCCTTTTTTCTTCTGCATAGAATTCCATCATGTAAATGTACCATTGTTTTTTGATCCATTCATTTACTGCTGGGCACTTAAGTTGTTTCCAGCACTTGGCTATTATGAATTGTGCTGCTGTGAACATTAGACTGCACAGGTTCTTTTGAATTGGTGTTTTAAGTTACTTAGGATGTAATCCCAGAAGTGGAATTGCCAGGTCAAAAGGCAGTTCCATTTTTATTTTTCTGAGGAAATTTTATACTGTTTTCTACAGTGACTTTACCAGTCTGCATTCCTACTAACAGTGCACTAGGGTTCCATTTTCTCCACATACTCTTCAACATTTGTTGTTCATTGATTTGTTTATGATGGCTGCTCTCCTCCATGTGAAGTGGTATTTCACTGGTTTTAATTTGCATCTCTTTGATGGCTAGTGATGCTGAGCATCTTTTCATATGTCTCTGGGCCCTCTATATGTCCTCCTTGGGGAATTGTCTGTTCAAGTCCTTTCCCCATTTTTTAATGGGGTTGAATGTTTTCCTGTCATTGAATCATATAAGTTCTTTATATATTTTGCAGATCAAACTCCTGTTGGGGTATCATTGGTTAATAAGTTTTCCCATATGGTTGGTTTTATTTTCATTTTAAAGCTGTTTTCTTTAGCTGCCAGAAGCTTTTAATTTTGATGAGATCCCATTTCTTTATTCTTTCCTTGCTCTAGGGGACATATTGGTGAAAATATGGTTGTGTGGAATTTCTTAGATTTTCCTCCCTATGTTCTCCTCTATGATTTTTATGGTGTTATGACTTATATTTGTCTTTTATCCACCTTGAATTTGTTTTTGTGGGCTGTAAGTTGGTGATCGAGTTTTATTTTTTGCATGTAGTTTTCCATCTCTCCCAACATTATTTGTTGAAGATGCTCTTTTTACTCCATTTTATGCTTCTGCCCACTTTGTCAAGTATTAATTGGCCAGAGAATTGGCTTTATTTCTGGGCTCTGTAATCTGTTCCATTGGTCTATGTGTCAGTTCTTATGCCCGAACCAGAGTGTTTTGATTAAACTGGCTTTATACAGTTTGCCCTCCTATTTTGTTCCTCTTTTTCAAAATTGCTGCAGATATTTGGGGTTGTTTTGGTTCCATATAAATTTTTGAAATGTTTGTTCTATATCTGTAAAATATGTCTTTGGTACCTTAACAGGGACTGCATTCAATCTATTAATTGTTTTGGCCCAGGGAACACATCCACCTCCACAAAAAATATCTCCCACTGCAATCTCCGGATCAATGGCAAATGAATAAGTAAAATAAGGATGTAAAGAGATTAAGGCTATTATAAGAAAGGAGAGAAATAAACTATGGTATAATTTCTAATGACTTATTATGCACAAACTTTCTGGACAAGAAATGGATAGTGAAGAGATCTGCTGGATAGAATCTATTGCTAATCATGAAGAAGACCGAAGTCATTTCATCTCAGTAGCCTTTAGTACTTAGAACTGTTTTTTTCTTTCTGGATCCACCTCTAATGGTGTCAGATGCTGACCCTGACTGACCTTAGGCAGTCTGCTCTGAGACTGCCAGAGATCTGCTGTCTATTGTTGTCTCTTTCAGTCATTAATTAGTCACTTTGCATTTAGCAGCCAGGGTGAAGCCCCATAGGGTGGGACAGAATTCCTCCAGGGGTTGGGGCTTCCCCTCAGGCTGCTGCTGCTGGGAGGGGAAGGGTCTGCCTGAACAGGATGGCTGCTGAAGTATGGAAGACTATGCAGCACTGGAATTCCAGTGGCCAGTCTCTCAGCTCTCTCCTCCATGCCTCCATCCCTCCATCCCTAGTCTCTTCTCAAGCCTCTATAGTCCACTCTTCCCCCACTTTACCTGGGCTTTGCATCTGTGACTGACTGCTTTACTTATTAATTTAGTCTCTCTGCACTCCACAGTTAGGCTTTAGAAACAGAGATCCAGGGCAGAGTCTGTCTTGGGGGCTGGGCTGTTATTTTCCCTCAGGCTGCTTCTGCTCAGAGGGGAGTGGTCTGCCTGAACACATTGGCTCTGGGGCTTTGGGGCTGAGTCAGCACTGGGTTCCCTGTGGGTACTCTCTCTGCACTCTCCCCAAAGTTTCCATCCCCAGTCTCTCCTCAGGTATCTCCACACCAATCTCTTCCCACCTTTGCTGGAACCCAGGTAAGTAAAAGAATGAAAATTTGTGCATTGGTCCTTTAAAGGGCTCTTTGCATCTCCAGCTATCTGTCTCTGGCAGAGCCAACTCTTCCACTTTTCCTTACAGGTTGTTATCAGTATACATTTTGGCTCTGGTGTTCTAGACTGGGGATTCCAGCTTAAGATTTAGACCCCATTCTTCTTAGAGTGGGTCTAATCTGCTGTTTAAGTATCCCTCAAGTGCTGCCACTTTGGGCACCCAGCAATCCCTCTCAAGTCTCCAACACACTCCTTACCAGACAGTTTGTGCCAAAGATGATTTTTGTGTATGCCCAAGGTTGTAAGGCTTCTCTTTCACTACAGTTCAGTTATTTGTTGTGGGTAATATCTCCACAATTTAGTTGTAATTCCAGATTGGTCCTGGGAGGTGGTTAGTGTGGCCTCCACTCACTCATCTGCCTTCTTGCCACCCATCCACAACTTTTTAAAGAATTCAACAAAATTAATAGAATTAATAAAACAATTCATTAAAAATGAAATGCAAACTGAATGTACAGAAATCTGTCATATTCATAGCACTAATAAACAATGAAAGAATAAGTAAAGAAAATAATCCTATTTCCAATTGTGTGGAAAAGAAATAAATGTCTATGAATTGGAATAAACAAAGAGGCGAAGGACCTATACTCACAAAATTAAAGGACATTGAAGAGACAAAGTGAAAAGAACACACAAAAAAGGAAAGATGAATCATTTCCATACAATGGGAAGATTAGACTGGCATGACTGCAATACTTCCCAAAGCTATTAGTTCAATTCGAACCTTATCAAACTGCTTTTCAGAAGAAAAAAAAACCCTTAAAATTTATATGGAACCAAAAATACTTTAAATAGCCAAATATATTTGGAGAGGAAGAAACAATGTTGGAGATATTATACTCTGTGTTCTCAAACTGTTCTATAAAAGTATAATAGTACTTTAATAAATATATAATATAAATTATATATAATTTATGCATGTATAATTATATGTAATAAATATATAATGAAAGTATAATAATAATTTAATATTGTAATAAAGTATCAAAATGGAAATGTATTGACACAAAATAGACCTCTAAATAAGTGGAAGAGTATAGAGAATTCAGAATTAAACCCTCTTACATGAACAAGTAATGCATGAGAGAGAAGGTAAAGATACACTGAAGAGTTGAGAGACTTTTCAAAAAGTGGTCTTGGAAAAACAAAATTTATGCATGCAATGAAATTTGTCTACATTCTTACATCATACACCAAAATAAATTTAAACTGATGACAACTCTGCCCTCCTCTTCCATATTTTCAACTACCACTAGCCCTGATTTCCTCTTACCTACCTCTCCCTGCCTTCCCGTAGAAGTCAGCATCACACTGATCTCAGCCTCTCAGAAAATTCTAGACCACCATCTCTCTTTGCCCACCGACTGAATCTATTCATGCCTATATTCCCTGTTTTCCAATTGATGTCAGGCATGATTAAATTACCTTGGTTTTTTAAAATGTATGCTAGTTTTTCTCCTCATTTTCAGTGCTCACCCTCTGCCTGTAATTATCTTTCACTCAGCTCCTTTTCCTTCAACAGCTCAGAACATGAGAACAGGACTGTGTAAGAACATCTGTTTGCAGACTTTCATTGTGGCTGAAGACTGACCTTGCTCAGGTGAAACCTCCTTAAATGATTTTGCAGCTTTCCAACTGGGACAGCCCCTGTCTCTCAGGTTACTGGCCCCTAGGCCCTGCTCTGAACATTTCTATTCTTCTGAAACTCATTATCTCCCTCACACAATATTGATGGAAGTAACATCAGAAAATTTAGCACCTCAGAGTTTTTAGCATATAATTCATGAAGAATACACATCTGATCCAACAGAGAGGCCACATCAACAGCTTTCAGTGCTTCCAACCACACACCACATATAAAGAATCTGAAAAATATAACACACAGTAATACTTCATGTGCATCAGTGTTGGGGCTCTTGTTATGTGTTAATCATTGACCTATTAGGCCAAACCACTTGTGTTTTAGGTGATGCCTTCTGCATGGTAGGGCATTTAGTAACATATGTCCACAACTGAATACATGCCTATAGTATACCAACCCCCTAAATATATATAAAAAAGAGAGAAATAAAGAGAGAGATAGAAAAAGAAAGAGAGAGCTTGAAACAAAGGTAGATAGATATAAGTAGAGTATTCAAAGAAGTAAATAGGTAAAAAGTGACATTTTCAAAAATAATTTTTAAAAAACCTTCACACAAAGATATATTTTATTTATTTCTCAGAGAGGGAGGAAGAGAGAGAGAAACAGACAGAAAACACTGATGTGAGAGAGAAACTTCCATCACTTCCTTTTTGTATACCCTCCCTTATCAGGGATTGAACCCACAACCCAGTTAGGTACCCTAACTGGGAACTAAACAAGCAACATATTGGTGAATGGGATGATGTTGCAACCCACTGAGCCACCTGACCAGGATGACATTATTTTTACTTGGAACATGTAAATAATGTCACATCACTTTGGCTTTATTGTGAAGAAGCTAGTTAAAAAACAACTTTGTGGTGGCACAGAATGTTCATATCGGCAGACAGCATCCATGGGAAACCATTATGGAGGCTGCATATCCTGTAGGTTGATATGAGCACAAGGTCTATTCAAAGTACAACAGGAGCCCATGGAAAGTTATATAGCAGAAGTAATAACATTTAGTTGTTTTCTTAATGTTAACCCCATAAAGGTGAGTACCAAAAAATGTTGCCCAGAGTAGTATGATGTTTCCAAAATCATATTGATGAATCTTAGACCTGACTTAATTAGTATTTCTAGCTACATTTTATTTTATTTTTTTTTGAAATTTTGCCAAGTCAGGTTTTCCACCAAACATGTAATACCACACCTCAGCATTTTTGTTTGTATGTCATACATCTGTGACAATATCTCTAGAAGGTTGTTCCAGTCCTCATCCCTAGTCAGCCAGTGGCACTAATGTGATCACAAAACAAGTGTTTGTACTCAGCTCTTCCTTATGAAACCTGGGACCCTTGTTACCTTCCTAGGAATCTGTGGGAAAGCTGTGCCTAATGCATTTGAATATTAATGGAGGGGCCATGGGTGACAAATCAAGTACTCTGAGAATCTTTCAGGGAAGTCTAATTGGAAAAAAACACCCAGTTAATGCAACTTTTAAAAAGTCAGTTCACTTCTTCATTGAGAGAACGAAACAGAAGAAATCTGGTACTTGCCAACATTCTAGAAGCAGATCCCTATCAAGTTTACTTTACTGAAGAAGGTTGAGAGATCAAAATGGTTGCCAGCTGTCTCCACACTTTCTCAGGATGTATCTTTTGGGAAAGACCGTAATAAAACTCTTTCCCTAACTATAAACACTGAATCTAGCTTCCCCTCTAATGAGTTTGCTCATTTAGCTGTGAGTATTCATTCTCAGGTAGCTTCAGCTGTTACTGTGACCCCATGTGTGCAGCATTGAAGCCATTGCCAATTTTTTGTGTTATTTTGTGGGGAAAATGTCAAGAGAAGTGGGTGACTTGTGGGTGACTTTTCTGTTCAGAAGCTTTGGTTATTTATTGGAATCCGGGTGGGTATGTCAGTTGTGTACCTAGGGTCATGGTTTGCAGAATATTAAGGGAATGGTGGAGAACCAGCTACTCTACATTCTTATAATTCTAAGCTACTGAGGTGTCCTTTGGTTTGTCTTAATGTTTAAGGTATATGTAGTTTTTCTTCTGTAGCTGATAAAAATAAATTTAGAAAAATTATGGTGGTGCTCCATTCTTCAGTGATGCCCAGGCAGCCCTCTAATGTTACCTGACTGAATACCAGATGACATCTTTGCAAAGCTCCACACAGAAATTCATGGAGGGGCAGTACAAATTCTCTGTAGCCTTAGACAGGTGGCAGGTTCACCAAAACAACAGTCAAAACCTGTCAGAGATGAGAGTGAGCACAGCAGGTCGGTACAGCCCAAATCTTAAGATGACAAGGGTGAGCCCATATCCCAGATTCCAGTCTATGCAATTCTTGGGACACTCCCAGAGCCTCACACTAGATCTCACTCTGTCCCACTCCCAGTGGAATCTGAGTATCATTCTCTCCACCACCAGCCACTAAATGGTGTGCAAAATCAGTGCTCACATATTTGTTGGAATATTAGTGAAAATGATATGTTGTTTGACTTCACAGCAAGCTATAAGCATCTTGCATTTGGCTATAGTTTTCATGGAACTGTGCTCCTTAGGTGTTTGTGTAGCAGTCAGCTCCATTGTCCTTTCAGTCCTTCTTAGACTCGTACACACTATCACACTTTATGGCATCATTTATACAAAAAATGGCAGATGTGATTAAGTTATTCCAGCTGTTTTTGTGCAATTAATCACATAACAAACCAAGACCCCTCAAGTCAGAATCTGTGACATGACTTATTTTCATGAATTCCCACAAGGGAGAGCCTTTTTCACAGGGTCACAATCTAACAATACCACTACACCACGACTTGATTACATTCAGTTGCCATGTCAGCAGTTCTGTCAAAAATATCTAAATTTTCTCCTGATAAGGAATATTAGTTTGTTTGTGCTTGTCTAAATGTAGTGCTATGTTGGTGGGCATAAACAACCCACTTTTTTACTTATAGTTCTGGAACCTTGAATTTTGAGATCAGGTTGTGGGCTGGATTGTTTTCTCTTGAGTACTCTTTCCTTTTCTTGCAGGTGAGTGTGTTTAATCTTTTTGTTCCAAGGTATTTCCTCTATGCTTCTTTGTGAGCTGACCATTTGGTAAAGGCACCACTTTTATTGGATTAAGACCCGCACAAATTAACTCACTTAACATTATTCCCCTAAAAACTATCAATCCAAATGCATGCATGCTATGAGGTAAAGGGCCCTTAGACTTCAAATTGTGACTTTTGAAAACACATTTGAGCTCTTTATGCACGCCACAGCTTGCCCCAAGAGACTTACAGAGAAATGAGTCTGCAGGTAAAAATATATGTGTATGTAATATATTCATGTGTTTCACAGCTATAGTCAAATTTGAACTAAAATTCTGTGTGCATGACATTGCCACCAGTAATCTCTGATGGTGGTTGCTTTTTGAATCAAGCCTCACTTGAAATTTATAATTGTTTCAAACCCAATCCTCGTAGTTTCAAGCTGTCCAATGCTATCACAGTTGTTATTAATGTGCACTATATTTTACCAATGTTTTGTGGCACATGTCCGCCATTTACCAGTGTATGGATTTTTTATTTTACAAGTCATGTCATCATATACTATCCTGGGGAAGGGCCACATTTCCTTCCTAAATATCCAAGTATTTGTTTTTACTAAGTCTGAAATTTCTACAAGGAATATATCAAACCTTGATTAAATAAAAACAATAATGTTGGGAACTGCCTTGCCTGGTTTCAGGAATTGTAACCACCACCCCCCACCCCCAGCTAAGGCTGAGTGAGCAACCTTCAGATTGTAAGCCATTAGGGAGACAATGCTTATCTCCCTGGCAGGAGTGCCACTTCTGCTTCATCCATAACTGGCCCCCAATGCTTGGTTGGTTAGCCAATGACGGGTAAGATTCCCTCAAGGGAGGGGTCTCCTAAGACAGGCATGATCACATGGGAGGCCCTCAAGGAAGGACTTGGGGGGCTACAGCAAAAAGGGGTGAATGACCCTCACCCCCTGGCTATCCTGACATAGTCTGAGTCCTCATTCCGTCTGGGAGAAGTTTCTTTATCTTTTGGCTTCCTGGCTCTGCTCCACTTAACCCTGAAACATTGACAGAGGGTGGTGCAACTCTGTGCTGGATAGGGCAGCTCTCTGGGTAGAACAAACCCAGCTCCACGAACACTCAGCACTTCCAATATAGTTTTATAGGAACAGATGTGCCCAAGATGAAAAACAACTCTAAACTATAAATATTTAATTTGAGTTTAATGGTGAGGAAAATTATTCAATTATTGTTTTCAAGGCATTTTGTTAGCTGAGGAACAACTGGCCCCCCTTTATGAGTAGTCTGTATTAACAGCATTGTCTCAGTGAGTCTGAAACCAACAACCTGATTATAGAAATAAGAATGGGAGATAACTGTACTTGAACAACAATAAAAATGAATAAAATATAATTAAATATAAATGAGTGCATGAAAAAGAAAGTCTTAGAGATTATTAAAAAGAAAAAAAGAGAGGCCTCAAAATTTCAAATTGTCCCTCAAAGGCTTACAGGCCAGAATTACAAACCCCCTAAAATCTGGATGAACTACATTTTGTTTAAGCTCTGTACCCTCATCTACCTGTAAAATGGAGGGAAATGTCTGCAGAATGCATTTCCTTCCCAATCTGGAGACAGTGTGCAGGAACAACACACACAATGAGAACCTTCTTGATCTCAAATAAAGATACTGATTGCTTTTTGGTTTACTCTAAATTGAATTTAGATACTCTTATATGGAGATTACAAATTCCTAAAAGTGGCAAATACTTCATGATTTCAGGGAGAGAAATAGCACATTCCAACAAAGAATCTGTATGATGACTGAGTATGGAAGAAATCCGTTTTGCTGGTAAACCAGTTTACAGGTGCCTCAAAGTATCACTAACACAAGTGCTCATCAATGACCAATGGAAAAGCACATCTGAGGACTGGAACACATGGGTGGTATCCATTTAAAAGAATGCTAAATTTACAGTAAGGCCATTTGCAATAAAGTAGCTAAAATCAGAGAAAGATAATGACAATGTGACAGCTACTACCCATTCAGTTTGAAATCATGCTATAGCTACTCTATATATGCCGATGTTTCTATACACAGACCCATTTCTGAGTGAATCTATTGAGACACTGTGTGGTATGATCCCAGCCTTCTTATGTACAACCATGTTTTACATGACTACCTACCTGCTCATTTATCTGGCATAACACCAAAAACACATTCTGGAACTGCTTTTCAAGAAAGTAGACAGTAGGTCATCCCTTTAGCTCCAGGTGAGTCTGCCAACATCTAGTTTGTGTCATGGGAGTATCCCCTCATCTGTATGAGACACAGTTTCCATCTCTGAAAAATGAGTGGTATAAAGTGAACCTTGAGTAGGTGGATTAAATAAATTAGTCATGGCAGGTTTCTCCCTGATGCTTCTTCCTAAGAATATGCAGCTTTCCCAGCTGTGATTGTTGTATTTCATGAATTTCAACTCTCCATAAAAATCACTTATGTTTTTCCTCACTGACCTGTGGCCATTTGAGGTTTAAAAAGTACATGAAAAGCAACCTTCAAAGAGCTTGTGATTCCATTTATGGGGTCTGGTTTCTGTTTTTCTGTAGCCAGATTAGGCATTCATGCAGGCAGCAAAAACACCAAGGCCCAATCAGATTTTTCATATGATTTTGTATACACATCATTCAGAAAACTATATATAATACACCTGCTAATGCAGACACATTCTAAGAGCACTTGAAACACTAGTGAAGGATGCAGACAAAAATCTGTTAACTTCAGTTTTGGTAAGAGAGTCAGATAGTTGTAGAAGACATTACTTGAAATCTCTTTGCCATAGGTCACTTATGGTATTTTCATAGCCTTTGCTGCATCTGGTGGCATTTTTCAAATGGTGACTAGAGGAATGGATCAGGATGGATCACAGGACCATATACGAAGGGAGGGATTTTTGTTCCAGAAAAAAAAAAACCACTTGTTTCTACAGAAGATAAGTTTAATTGGAGAGCATTAGTTTGTGGGTGAGGAAGGCATGGTAGAATCCTCTATCTGTTCAAAGTCCATCCTAATTTGTGTCTTCTTCTATTTGATCTCACTTCAGGTGCTGGCCCTGCTATGGTGTCCATCACCATTACCTCCACCATAATTGGTTTGAGCCATAAAGGAATGCGGCCAGACATTGTAAAGTCAAGTTCCAGAGTCACTTGTACAAATTCAGTTATAAACACTGGCAAGAAAGCCAATTTCTTTTCCCAGGTTAATTCAAAATCCCTTTGAGTTTTTTTTTACACTTATAGATCATAAATATTGCATGGATTGTGTTAGGCACCAAAGCTTAGAAGCATCCAGAAGGAAGCCTTTGGTCTTGTAAAGAGAGATACATCATACCTGGAGAGCTAGAAAGAGCTGAAGTTTAAAAATAGACCCAGTTTTAGAGAACTGGAAGCAAGAGTCTCTGATGTGTCTTGCTTCAGCATCTTCTTGGGATGTCTGACTAAGGAAGCTCAGTCTTCAGACAGAATAAAGGGAAGCCAATACTGGTGTTTTCTGCACACTGGTGTTTTCAGGTTGTGTGCTTTTGAAGAAAAAGAAGGGGAGTGAAAAATTTATAGAAACAGGGCTGGAAGGATACAATGAATAGGGCTCTTGTTAGTCAGAAGTTAAGCATTTACGGGAAGGACTATCACGAGTTGGAAGGTAAGGAGACAGGGTGAGACTGGATTCAGTTGGAAGACAGGGAGAAGTATGCAGGGCTGGAGTAGGTGAACCCCTGAAAAAGGTGTGTGGACTTGGTGTCAGTTTGAAGGCAAAGATAGGTGGGCAGGAACATTATCAGTTAGAAGGCAGGGAGAGGTCTGGTGCTGCTGTCAGTTTGAAGAAATGGAAGTTGGACAGGCCTAGAATGAATCATAAATAAATGTAAGGTGCATGGAACTTCCATCTGTTGAAATTCTGGGAGAGGAGGCAGGCCTGAAATTAGTATAATTTCTTTTCTTTTTAATGTTATGGAGTTGCCCAGATTTATTTTTGGCATGTATTATTTTCTGATTTTTGAAGACCACTTATTGAAGAGATTTTCAAAATTGTTTCCACTTTGTTTTATTTCCTTTAAGTGATGATGTTTTGATTATGCATTTTCACCATCAACTAGACCATCTTCATCCTGTGCCTACAGAGAGCATCAAGCTAGACTTTGTGAAGTTCAGATCCACAGAGTTAGTTGTGCAGACACTAGTGAGAGCCCCTTGCTGAGAGCCCCTTCTCTTTTTCAGATTTCTCCTTAATATTTTTAAAAGTCCCTCCTGTACTGCTTAAAGGAATGGCTGGGAAAATAGATTGTTCCTGTTTGAAACCTGGAAATGACACAATAACTGTTGTGACTTTCAAATAGATATAATACCATTTACTTTCCTATCTGTAATGTTGATATGAAAAAATCATTTATCTCGAAGTGTCCTTTTGAACATCAAATGTGGTATGAGATGATTAAAGAACATAATCTTATTTAAAAATACTCTGTTTTAATAAATTAAGAAATAAAAATAGGCTCAACTGCAATATTAGACCAGGTTTACTTGAGAGATGTTTCATTGCATTTAAAACTGCAGGTTACACATTTTTCTCTAGTTTACACACAAAACTTTCCAAGATAGATATTGTACCAGGAGAAAATACAATCCTGAATGGATTTTAACTATCTAAATTTGTGTTAACCATATATTATGACCACAATGGTAAGATACTAGAAATCAAATATAGGAAAAACCTACAAATATGTGGAGAATATACATCAGGCTACCAAACACCCAATAAATCAAAATTGAAACCAAAAAAAAAAGACAACAAGTATAATGAAAGAAATAAAAATGCAAACACAGTCTTAGAAAACTTTGATTTAGCAAAAGCTGTTATAAGAGGAAACATTATCACTATACATTCTAACTAAACAGCTGAAAAATTTCAATACAATCATTTGAATTTATTTCTAAATATATTAAAACAAAGTAACAAAAGAAAGGTATATTGAAGTAATATAAAACAAAGATCACTGCCATAAGAAATAAATTAGAAAAACAGAAAAGACTAATAAAGCCTATTGCTCCTTCTTTGAAATGATAAATAAATTTGAAAAGCCTCTAGAAGGGCTCATCAAGCAGTAAATAGAGAAAACATAAATAGATAAAAAGAGAAAAAGAGACAAACTACCACTGACACCACAAAAACACAAAGAATTCTTGAGAAATACCATCAACAATTATATACATTTAATTTGACAATTCCCACTGTCGGTGGGAATGCAGACCGGTTCAGCCACTGTGTAAAACAGTGTAGAGTTTCCTCAGAAAACTAAAAATGGAACTGCTTTTGACTTGGTAATTCCACTGCTAGGATTATACCCTAAGAAACCTGAAAAGCCAATTCTAAAGAACTTATGCCCCCAGTTTCTTAGCAGCACAATTCACAAAGCCAAGTTCTGGAAGCAACCTACGAGCCCATCAGTAAATAAGTGGGTCAAAAAATAGTGGTACATTTACAAGATGGAATACTACGCAGCAGAAAGAAATAAGGAGGTCCTACCCTTTGTGACAGCATGGATGGAGAACGTAATCGTAAGTAAAATAAGCCAGATGGTGAAAGACAAATACCATATGATCTCACCTATAAGTGGAATTTAATCAACCAAACCAACAAACAAGCAAAGTATTATGAGACATTGAAATTAAGAACAAACTGACAGTAACCAGAGGGGAGGTGGGAAGGGATAATGGGTGGGGAAGGAAAGAGCTTTTCAGGAACATATATAAAGGACACAGACAAAAATCAAAGTGGGGCAGGATCAGGGTTGGGAGGTGTGGTGGATGGGCTGGGGTGAGTGGTGTGGGGAAAGTGGACACAACTGTACTTAAACAATGAAAAGAGAAAGAAAAAAATAAATTCTGTATAGAATATCATGTCATCTATGAATGCTGACAGTTTTCTTTCTTTTTTATTTAGATGCATTTTATTTATTTTTCTTTTTTGATTGCTATGTCTAAATATTCTGTTATTGTTTTTAATAAGAGTAATGGGAGTAGACATTCTTGACATGGTTTTGATCTTTAAAAATGTTTTCATTATTTCACAGTTGAGTTTTATGTTAGCTTTGAGGTTGTCATATATTGTCTTCATCAAGCTGAGACCTTTCCTTCTATTAGCATTCTCCTGAAATATTTTTATCAGTAATGCATATTTAGTTCTTCAAAGGCTTTTTGTATCTCTCAAATAATCACATACTTCTTGTTTTTGGTTTTCAGTGTGATGAATGGCATTGATGGCTGGATGTTAAGACATTCTTGCATTAGTGGTAAAATTTACACTTGATCAGGGTGTATAATCATTTAAAAGTATTATTAAATTTGGTTTGCACCTGTTTGTTGAGAATTTCAACCTACATTTATCAACAATATAGGACTGTAAGTCTCTGTGTGTGTCTCTCTCTATTTTTTCTGTGTCTTTTTATAGATTTGGTATCAAAGTAATGCTGTACTTATAAATTAAATTTGGAAGTGTACTTCTTCAATTTATTAATTATTTTTAAATAAGGGTTAGAATTCACATTCAATTCTATCTGCTACTTGGGATTTTGCCCTTTGAGTGTTGTGATTACTGCTTTAAATTGTTTCTGGTAATTGCTTCACTAAGCTTATGTAATTCATATTGGTTTAGCTTTCAAAGGCTGAATTTTCTAAAAATTTCTCATTTTATTAAATTGTCAAATTAAATATATATAATTGTTGATGATGTTTCTCGAGAATTCTTTGTGCTTTTGTGGTGTCAATGGTAGTTTGTTTCTTTTTCTTTTTATCTGTTTATGTTTTCTCTATTTACTGCATGATGAGCCTTTCTAGAGGCTTTTCAAATTTATTTATCATTTCAAAGAAGGAGCAATAGGTTTTATTAGTCTTTTCTGTTTTTCTAATTTATTTCTTATGGCAGTGATCTTTGTTTCATATTACTTCAATGTACCTTTCTTTTTTGTTACTTCGTGTATTTTTATTTTTTTAAATTTTAATTGTTCTCTTGTACAGTTATCTGTCTTTTACTCCCATTTCAGCCCACTACCCCAACCCTCCCCACCTCCCTCCCATATCCACCCCCCCTAGTTTTTGTCCATGTGTCTTTTATACTTGTTGCTCCAAACCCTTCCCCTTTTTTCCTGAAATTCCTTCCCCACTCCTCTCTGGTGATTGTCAGCCTGTTTCCAATTTCAGTGTCTTTAGTTATATTATGCTTGTTTGTTTGTTTTGTTGATTAGGTTCCTGTTAAAGGTAAGATCATATGGTATTTGTCTTTTACCACCTGGCTTATTTCACTTAGCATAATGCTCTCCAGTTCTATCCATGCTGTTGCAAAGGGTAGGAGCTCCTTCTTTCTTTCTGCTGCTTAGAATTTCACTGTGTAAATATACCACAGTTTCTTGATCCATTCATTTACTGATGGGCACCTAGGTGGCTTCCAACACTTAGCTATTGTAAATTGTGCTGCTATGAACATTGGGGTACATAGGTTCTTTTGGATTAGTGTTTCAGGGTTTTTAGAATATAATCCTAGCAGAGGGATTTCTGGGTCAAAAGGTAGATCCATTCTTAGTTTTCTTAGAAAATTCCATACTGCTTTCCATAGTGGTTGTACCAGTCTGCAACCCCATCAACAGTGCACTAGGGTCCCCTTTTCTCTACAACCTCTCCAACACTTTTTTTTTTGTTGTTGTTCTTTTATTTGTGATGGCCATTCTGACCAGTGTGAAGCGGTATCTCATTGTGGTTGTAATTTGCATCTCTCTGATAGCTAGCAGTACTGAGCATCTTTTCATGTGTCTCTTGCCCCTCTATACGTCCTCCTTGGAGAAGTGTCTGTTCAAGCCCTTTGCCCATTTTTTAGTTGGGTTGCTTGTCTTCGTAGAGTGTAGTTGTGTAAGTTTTTTATATATTTTGCAGATTAAACCCTAGTCTGAGATATCATTGGCAAATAGGTTTTCCCATACAGTTGGTTCTCTTTTTCTTTTAATACTGTTTTCTTTAGCCATGCAGAAGCTTTTTATTTTGATGAGATCCCATTTGTTTATTCTTTCCTTTATGTCCCTTGCTTTAGGGGACATATCAGTAAAAATGTTGCTGCATGAAATATCTGAGATTTTCCTGCCTATGTTCTCCTGTAGGACTTTAATAGTGTCACGGCTTATATTTAAATATTTTATCCACCTTGGATTTATTTTTGTGTATGGTGTAATTTGGTGCTCGAGTTTCATTTTTTTTTGCACGTAGCTGTTCAGTTCTTCCAACACCACTTGTTGAAGAGGCTATTTTTGCTCCATTTTATGTTGCTGCCTCCTTTGTTGAGTATTAATTGACCATACAGAATTGGGTTCATTTTTGGGCTCTCTGTTCTATTCCACTGGTCCATGTGCCTGTTTTTGTGCCAGTACCAGACTGTTTTGATTACAGTGGCCTTGTAATATAGTTTGGTGTCGGGTATTGTGATCCCTCCTACTTTGCTCTTCATTCTCAAAATTGCTGCAGCTATTCAAGGTCATTTATGGTTCCATATAAATTTTGAAGTGTTTGTTCTATGTCTGTGAAATATGCCATTGGTAATTTAATAGGTATTGCATTGAATGTGTAAATTGCTTTGGGTAGTATGGGCATTTTGTTAATTCTTCCAGTCCATGAACATGGTATATGTTTCCATTTGTTCGTGTCTTCCTTGATTTCTTTCTTCAGTGCTGTGTAGATTTCTGCATATAGGTCTTTTACCTCTTTGGTTAGGTTTATTCCTAGGTATTTTATTTTTCTTGTTGCTATATCGAATGAGATTTTTTTCTTGAATTCTGCTTCTGCTGTTTCATTGTTGGTATACAAAAATACCTTTGATTTCTGGATATTGACTTTGTATCCCGCTGTTTTGCCAAATTCATTTATTAGGTCGAGCAGTTTTTTTGCGGAGTCTATAGGATTTTCTATGTACAATATCTTGTCATCTGCAAAGAGTGACAGTTTTGTGTCCTCCTTTCCAATTTGGATGTCTTTTATTTCCTTTTCTTGTCTGATTGCTGTGACTAAGACTTCCAATACTATATTGAATAGAAGTAGTGAAAGTGGACATCCTTGTCTTGTTCCTGATCTTAGTGGAAAAGATTTTAGTTTTTGCCCATTGAGTATGATGTTGGCTGTAGATCTCTCATATATGGCCTTTATTATGGTGAGGAATGCTCCCACTGTTCCCACTTTGCTGAGTGTTTTTATTATAAATGGGTTCTGTACCTTATCAAATGCTTTTTCCACATCAATTGATATAATCAGGTGATTTTTGACTTGCTTTTGTTTATGTGATGTATTACATTTACTGATTTGCAAATGTTGAACCATCCTTGCATCCCTGGGATGAATCCCACTTGGTCATAGTGTATGATCTTTTTAATATATTGCTGGATGCAGTTTGCCAATATTTTATTGATGATTTTAGCGTCTATGTTCATTAGGAATATTGGTCTGAAGTTTTCTTTCTTTGTTGTGTCTTTATCTAGTTTGGGGATTAGAATGATGCTGACTTCATAAAAAGAGTTTGGGAGTCTTCCATCATTTTGGATTTTTTCAAATAGTCCATGAAGGAGAGGGGTTAGCTGTTCCTTAAATGCTTTGTAAAATTCTCCTGTGAAACCATCTGGTCCAGGGCTTTTGTGTGTTGGAATTTTTTTGATTACTGCTTCAATTTCATTTGCTGTTATTGGTTTGTTCAGGTTTTCTGCTTCTTCTTCATTGAGTTTTGGAAGATTATATTTTTCTAGCAAAGTGTCCATTTCACCTAGGTTTTCAAATTTCTTGGTGTACAGTTCTTCATAGTAATTTCTTACAGTCCCTTGTATTACTGTGGTGTCAGTTGTAATCTCTCCTCTTTCATTTCTGATTGTGTTTATTTTGGTCCTCTCTCTTTTTTTCCTGAGGAGCCTGCTTAAAGGCTTGTCAGTTTCATTTATCTTTTCAAAGAACCAGCTGCTGGATTCATTGATCCTTAGAATTGTGCTTTTAGTCTCTATGTCATTTAATTGTGCTTGGATCGTGGTTATTTCCTCCATTCTACTTGCTCTAGGCTGTCTTTGTTGTTGTTCCTCAAGTTCATGTAGGCATAGGACTAAGTTATTTGTTTGGAATGTTTCTATGTTTTTAGGTAGGCCTGTATCAGTATGAACTTTCCTCTGTCCCATACATTTTGGGTCATTGTGAGTTCATTTTCGTTTGCTTCCAGAAACTTTTTGATTTCTTCCCTAATTTCATTCTTGACCAATTCATTGTTTAATAACATGTTATTCAATCTCCATGATTTTGAGTATTTTGGGTTTTTCCCCTTGGGGTTGATATCTAGTTTCAGTCCCTTGTGGTCAGAGAAAATGCTTGGTATGATTTCAATTTTCTTGAATTTGTTGAGGCTTGATTTGTGTCCAATCATGTGGTCTGTCTTTCAAAATGTTCCATGTGCATTTGAAAAGAATGTGTATTTAGTTTCTTTGGGATGAATGGCTCTCTATATATCTGTTAAGTCCATTTCCTCTAGGGCATTGTTCAATGTCACAATGTCTTTGTTGATATTTTGTTTGGAAGATCTGTCCATTTTTGACAGTGTGGTGTTAAAATCCTCTACTATAATTATGTTGCTGTTAATATCTTTCTTGAAGTCCTCTAAGGTTTTCTTTATGTATTTGGGTGCTCTTATGTTGGGTGCATATATATTTACAATGTTCGTGTCTTCCTGGTGGATTCTTCCCTTGAGTATTATGAAGTGACCTTCTGGGTCTCTCTTTATGGCTCTTCTTTTGAAGTCTATTTTGTCTAATATGAGTATTGCTACCCTAGCTTTTTTTTCCCTGCCCATTTACTTGGAAAACATGTTCCCAGCCCTTCACTTTGAGTCTGTATAGGTCTTTGTCCTGAGGTGGGTCTCTTGTAGGCAGCATATATGTGAGTCATGCTTTCTTATCCATTCAGCTATTCTATGTCTTTTGATTGGAACATTTAATCCATTTATGTTTAACGTTATTATTGATAGGTACTTATTCATTGCCATTTTTGTGCCTGTGTTCCTCTCTCTCCTCTCTCTCTCTCTCTCTCTCTCTCTCTCTCTCTCTCTCTCTCTCTCTCCCCTTCCTTTCCTTAAAGTAGTCTCTTTAGCATGTCTTGCAGGGCTTGTTTGGTAGAGGTGTATTCTTTTAGACTTCTTTTGTCTGGGAAGCTCCTTATTTGGTCTTTTATCTTGATTGAAGGCCTTGCTGGGTAAAGTAGCCTTGGTTGGAGGCCTTTGGTTCTCATTACTTGGAATATTTCTCACCATTCTCTTCTGGCTTGGAGTGTTTCCATTGAGAAGTCAGCATCTAACCTAATCGGGACTCCCTTGTATGTTACTTCCTTTTTCTCCCTTTCTGTCTTTAAGATTCTCTCTTTGTCTTGGAATTTTGCCATTTTAATTATGATGTGTCTTGAAGTGGGCCTCTTTGGGTTCCTCTTGATTGGTACTCTCTGTGTTTCCTGAATTTGTGTGATTTTTTCTCTCATCAAATTAGGGGAGTTTTGATGAGTTCTCTCATCATTACTTTTTCAAATAGGTTTTCTATCTCTTGCTCTTCTTCTCCTTCTGGTACCCCTATTACATGGATATTATTATGTTTCATATTGTCTTGCATTTCTCTTAATCCCTCTTCATTCTTTCTGAGCCTCTTTTCCTTTTCTTGCTCTTTCTGGGTGTTTTGTTCTACTTGGTCCTCCAACTCACTGATCCCATCTTGTGCTTCATCGATCTGCTTTTCATTCCTTCCACTGTGTTCTTCAGTTCATTAGTTGTATTCTTCATTTCCTCTTGGCCCTTCTTGGTAGTTTCTATTTCCTGTGTCATGTTGATATAGTTTGCAGTGAGTTCATAGTAGCTTCCCTGTAGTTTCTGGTAGTTTTTGAGAGCTCATGGAGCTTCCTGACAACCATTGCTTTGAACTCAAAATCTGATATTTGAGTTGTCTCCATTCCATTTAGCATTCTTTCTGGTGCTTCCTCCTTTCCTTTCATTTGGGGATTGGTTTTGTCTTCCCATTGTTTGTGAGACTCATCTTGTTAGCCTCTGCTTCTTAAATTGATCTTTTCTGGCTTCCTGGGTTTATGGTATGAATTTCTGTGGTAGAATACCTGTGAAATTCAGTGGTGCACTCTCCTTCAGGTATCCTGGTGATCACAGCTTCCACTGTGTCAGTTGTTGGAATGCTCCCTCTTTGAAACCAACTCTGGTTTTTTCACTGTTCCAGGTTTTTTTTTTTTTTTTTTTTTGTCTCACTTATGGGTATTTAAAAAGAGGAAGAAAAAAATGAAAAAGGAAGATAAAAAGAGGAAGGAAGAAGAGATAAAGTTGGAAAGAAAGAAAGAAAGAAGGAAGGAATAAAACAAGAAAGACATATAGAGAAGCAAAAGGAGTTGAGGGGTAAAAAAGAAAAAATAATGAAAAAGTATTTAAAGGAAAGAAAAATGAAAAACAAACAAACAAAAAACAAAACAAAACAAAACAAAAAAATCCCTCTTGCTGTTTTCACACTTGGGAAGCTTGATTTTCTGGTCTTGCTGGCTGCAAAGGCCAAGGGATGACTGTATCGCTTTTCTCCCTGTTCAGCACTCAGTTATCTTTGGGTTAGTTCTCCCAGGGGTAGCCTGGTGCCTCCTGCACAGGGCCTCAGGCATATGTTCTGAGTCTCCAGGGGAGCGCATGCTTTCCTGAGTTCATGGGTGTGAGCTTGGGTCTCCTACACTGTGCATTCACCCCAATTTCATGGGCGTGAGCTCCAGGTTTCCCATGGATCATGCACACTCCCTGGGTTCATATGCACGGGCTCTGATTTTCCCATGGATTGCTAGCACTCCCCAGGTTCCTGGCATGGGCCACAGGTCTCTGGTTGTGCAGCTGTCTGCCTTCATGGGCGGACCAGCTTCCTCCCTTAGAGCCCTGTAGCAGGCCTGGCAAGTGCCAGGCCAGGGCCTCAGCAGCCCTGATCTCCATGCTGATCCCTGGGCTCTTATTGTTCTGAAGTACTCTCCTTACCATCCAATTTTTCAATGTCCACTACAACCTTTGATCTCCTACTTTCAAATATGCTGTGTTTCTGCTGGTTGACCCCTCTGTTTCTCTGCAGATCAGCCAGGTTCCTCTCCTGTGTGCAGGGAGAAATGGAATCTGCTCTCTCCTACTGCTCTGTCTTCTTCCTTCCTTCCTTGTGACTTCATTTTTAATGTAATACTGTCCCTTGCTCTAGGGGACATATCAGTGAAAATATTGCTGCATGGAATGTCTAAGGTATTCTTTCCTATATTCTTCCCTAGGATATTTATGTTGTCAGGACTTATGTTTAAGTCTTTTGTCCACCTTGAATTTATTTTTGTATATGGTGTGAGTAGGTGATTGAGTTTCATTTTTTTGCATGTAGCTTTCCATCTCTCCCAACACCATCTTTTGAAGAGGCTATTTTTACTCATCTTTATGCTTCTGCCCCCTTTGTCAAATATTATTTGACCATAGAGACTTGAGTTTATTCCTGGGCTCTCTAGTCCTTTCCATTGGTCTATGTGTCTGTCCTTACACCTGTATCAGACTTTTGATGGGCCTTGTAATACAGTTTGATATGAGGTATTGTCATCCCCCCTATTTTGTTCTTCTTTCCCAAAATTTCTGTAGCTTTTTCGGGTTGTTTATAGTTTCATATAAATTTTGAAATGTTTGTTCTTTATCTGTGAAATATTTCATTGGTACTTTAATAGGGATTGCATTGAATCTATAAATTGCTTTGTCCCAGTGAACAAACCCAGGTCTGTAAAAAATATCTCCCCCTCCACAATCTCAGTATCAATGGCAAAAGAACAAGTATTAGTAAGAATGCAAAGAGAATAAAACTCTTAACAAAAAGGAGAGAAATGACCTATAGTATATATTCTAGTGACTTATTATGCACTAACTTGCTGGACAAGAAATGGATGTTGAAAAGCTATACAAGAAAGAAAATTCACTAATCATGGAAAATACCACTGTTGATTTCATCTCAGTAGCCTTTAGTATTTACCACTGTTTTTTTTTCTTTCTGGATCTGCCTCTAGTGGTATCACATGTTGACCCTGTCTGACTTTAGGCAGCCTGCTCTGAGACTGCCAGAAATCTGTTGTCTATAGCTGTCTGTTTCAGTTGTTAATTAGTCACTTTGCACTCAGCCATCAGGCTTAAGCCCCATAGGGTGGGGCAGAATTCTTCTTGGGGTTGAGGCTATAGTTTCCCCTCAGGTTACTGCTGTTTCGAGGTGTTTGGTTTTCTTCAGCAGGTTGGCTGCTACAGTATGGGAGTTGACTAAGCACCAGGATCCTGGCGGCCAGTCTCATTTCTCTCCCTTAAGTCTCCATTCACAGTCTCTCCTCAAGAGTTTCTAGTCCACTCTGCTCCCACTTCGCCAGGGATTTACATCTGTGGCTTTATCCTTTAGTTATTAATCTAGTCTCTCTGTACTCAGCAGTCAGTCTTAAATAAAAGAGAGCTGGGGCAGAGTCTGTCTTGGGGGCTGGACTGGCATTTCCTATCAGGGTGCTGCCACTCAAAGGGAAGAGTCTGCCTGAACATGATCGGTGCTTGGGTCTGGGGACTGACTCAGCACCAGGTTCCCTGTGGCTACTCTCTCAGCACTCTCCCAAAAGCTCCATAGCTGGTTTCTCCTCAGGTGTCATCTGCCCAGCCTGCTCCCTCCTTTGCTGGAAACCTGGGCAAGGGACAACAAATGTAAATTTGCACATTTTTGGCCCTTTAAATGACTCTTTTCATCTCCAACCATCCATCTTTGGCAGAGAGCAACCCTGCTTTTTCCTGCCAGTTGTTTTCTGTATACTTTGTGGGATCTGGTGTTCTAGGCTACAGATACCAACTTAAAGTTTAGACCCCATTCTTCTCAGTGGAGGACTAACCTGCTGCTTAATTATACTGCAAGTGTAGCCATCTGTAGATGCCCATCCAGCCTTCTCAAGTCCCCATAGCACTACTCACCAGACAGGTTGTGCTGAAGGTGGTTCTTCTCTCTGTCTGAGGTACTGAGGCTTGTCTCTTGCTATAGTTCAGTTGTTTGTTCTGGGTAATTTCTACATTATTTAATTATAATTCAATATTAGTCCTGGAAGGAGGTTAGTGTGGCTGCCACACAGTCCTCTGACATCTTCCAGCCTGTCCAGAATTTCTTAAAGAATTCAACAAAATTGATAGAATTAATACAATTATTCATTAAAAATGAAATGCAAACTGAATATACAGAAGTCTGTCTTATCCATAGCACTAATAAACAATGAAAGATGAAGTAAAGAAAGTAATCCAATTTGCAATTGTGTGGAATGGAAATAAATGCTTGTGAACTGGAATAAAGAAAGAGGTGAAAAGAGGAGACTAAAGATGGTGGTGGGGTAGGAGGGAGCGGATTCCACTTCCTCATACACATGGGAGAAAAACCTAGCCAATCTACAGAGGAACAGAGCAAACAGCCAACAGTACCCCAGAATATATGAAGATAGGAGATCTAAAATTGTAGAGGACATTGAAAAACCAGATGGTAAGGAGAGTGCTTCAGGACAATAAGGTCCCTGGGACCAGCCTGGGGATCAGAGTGGTTGCAACCCCAAGCCTGGTGCCTGCCGGGTCTGCCACAGGGTTCTTGGGAGAGAGCCAGGTCAATGGCTCCTTCCCATGCCAAACAAGGATCCAGCAGCACCAAGAGAGACCTGGTTGCTTGAATCACAGAGAGGGGAATAAGGACTAAATGGCAAACACACAGGGGCTGTGAGTACCCACGGAGTCTGTGGAAGCAGGCTGGGGAGAGTTGAGTGTTGGGTAATGCTGGGTGGTGAACCAGACAGTCCCTGGTCTGGTTGGAGAATTGGGCTGTGTGAGAGGCCAGGCCTCTGTATGGAGAGGCAGGCTTGAGCAGGAGGAATTTCTCAAAAAGAAAAAGTGAAAAAACAGACACTTGGCAGCTGTTTGGGGAATTCTCCTGCAGCAGCCACTCCAGCCTCCTCCCCTCCCAGCTGTGCAGTGCTCCTAGGTGATGCAGAATACCCTGTGCTCACTCCCATAGCCCTGGGAAGAGTGTGCCTGAACTTGAGGGACCAGAGGCAGCATGGCTGAGTGCACATGCCCACAACCTGGGGAGAGTGAGCTCTGAGGAAGGCTTGGCACTCACACCCAAAGACATGGAAAGAGGCAACCGCCACTCACACTTGTAGCCCTAGGGAGAGTGTGCACCTGAACCTGTGGAACCTGAGGGATAGAGGCTGCAGGGGAACTGGGCTGGAGGCTGACTGAGTGCGGATCAGGAAGGGAGAAAAGCTAAACTAATTGCCCCACAGCCTGCTGTAGCCAGGAAGACCAGCAAAACTGGTTGGGCCAGTTTGAAGCCAGAAAGAGGCCTTTTATTTTTTTAAGTGATTCTTTATTTTTTTTACTATTCTTATTACTTTATCTCTCGACTCCTTTTTCCTCTCTTTCCTTCTTTCTATTTTATTTCTCCTTCCTTTCTTTCCCATTTCCTTCCTTCCTTCCTTCCTTCCTTCCTTCCTTCCTTCTTTCCTTCCTTCCTTCCTTCCTTCCTTCTTTCCTTCCTTCCTTCCTTCCTTTTTTTCCCAATTCCCACAAGTGAGACAAAAAAACCCTAGAACTGTGAAAAGACCAGAGTTGGACCCAAAGAGGGGTCCTCCCAACAGTTGAGACAGTGAGACAAATCTCACTTTGCTGTTACAGAGGACCTGCAAGTATTGCATATTTGTATTATTATTTTTTCCTTATTCTTACATCTTTTATTTTATTGCAATTTTTGTATTCTTCTTTTTGTTTAATCTTCTCTGCTTGGCTGGTTAAATTGTATTGTGTGACTGGTTTCCCTTGTACTCTCTTTCATAGCGTATTGTTAATTTACTGTCTTTCACTTCACTTGTGTTCCATTAGCACAATATTCGAAGTCCTATAGTTCCTATTCTTGCCATCCAGATCACACACATTCTGTCATATGATTGCTGCTCCATTATTACTATAAATAATAGCTATTCCATACAATTGTAAATACTGCACAATACCCTTCCCAGATCTGAGCCCACTTCAGATTCCTGAACTCTATTATTGTTGTGGTTAACTCTATTCTCTCACACACTACACCTATTTTCTATCCTTTACTCTCACCTTACCTCAGAATTTGACCTCCCATGAGTTCACCACTTTCTAGAGCCAATTCATAATCCTTTCCTCCAGAACAAGAGTCTTATCTTCATTCCACCCTTTCTAAAAAGTGGCTAGTTGGGTGGATTATCACAGTTAATACTATACATAGCTAAAGGATCTACTATATCTTCTCCACAGGCTACTACTGTAATATCATAGAATACACTCTTGCTGTCTTAAACCATTTTGCCTTCCCCCTCCAACTGATCACAAAAAAGAGTAGGTGGAAGCTGTGAACACCAGGATACCTGCTGGAAGAGGAAACCCACCAATAAAGGAACCACCAACAGATAACAACAGAAGTAGGTGAAGGAGGGATTGGAAACCACACTAACCTCAGTCCAGGACCTATGTGAAAACACAACTCAATAGTGGAGAAATTTCCCAGAACAAACAACTGAACAAGAGCAAGAGAGAATCCTCAAAACCTTATACACAGGGAAGAACTAGCTTAAACACAACTGGCCCACACCAACACAGCAAAATACAAGAGGCAGTGGACAGAGTGACCCACAGTTAACCAACTGGTAGGAAGGACCCATCAAAGAAAGACCCAACAACAGTCAAAACCCAAAGAGAAACACAGAGCCAACATAAATGACAGCCCAAGACCACTGAGCTCGGGAGATCAAGGAGACTGCACAACTGAATCTCACAGGTATTCTACCATAGAAGTTCACACAATAAACCCAGGGAGTCAGAAGAGATAAATTTAAGAAGCTGAGGCTAAAAAGAAGAGTCTCACAAACAATGGGAAGATAAACAAAAGGAGGAAGCCTCAGAAAGAATGTTAAATAAAAGAGAGGCAAGTCAGCTATCAGATATGGAGTTCAAAGCAATGGTTATCAGGTAGTTCAGTGAGTTCACAGAGAATTACCAAAAACAACAGGGAAACTTCAATGAACTCACTGTAAACTATGTCAACATGAAAAAGGAAATAGAAACTACCAACAAGGGCCAAGAGGAAATGAAGAACACAATTTATGAACTGAAGAACACAGTAGAAGAAATCAAAACCAGGATCGATGAAGCAGAAGATGGGAAGAGTGAGCTGGAAGACAAAGTAGAAAAAAAAAAAAACCCAGAAAGAGCAAGAAAATGAAAAGAGGCTCAGAATGAATGAAGAGGGGTTATGGGAAATGCAGGACAATATGAAATGAAATAATATCTATGTAATAGGGATATCAGAAGTAGAAGAAGAAGAGCAAGGGATAGAAAACTTATTTGAAAAAGTAATGATGGAAAACTTCCCTAATTTGATGAGAGAAAAAGTCACACAAATCCAGGAAACACAGAGACTCACAAACACGAGGAACCCAAAGAGGCCCACTTCAAGACACATCATAATTAAAATGGCAAACTTCCAAGACAAAGAGAGAATCTTAAAGGCAGCAAGGGAGAAGCAGGAAGTAACTTACAAGGGATCCCCAGTAAGGTTAATACCTGACTTCTCCATGGAAATGCTCCAGGTCAGAAGAGAATGGCAAGAAATATTCCAAGTAATGAGAACCAAAGGCCTGCAACCAAGGCTACTTTACCCAGCAAGGCTCTCAATCAAGAGAGAAGGCCAAATAAGGAGCTTCCCAGAAAAAAGAACTCTGAAAGAATACACGTCTACCAAAGCAGTTCTGCAAGATATGCTAAAGGGACTGCTTTAATGAATGGAAGGAAGAGAGAGAGAGACAGAGAGAGAGAGAGAGAGAGACAGGTATGAAAATGGCATGAATAAATACCTATCAATAATAGCCTTAAACATAAATGGATTAAATGCTCCACTGAAAAGATATAGAATAACTGAATGGATAAGAAATCATGACCCACACATATGCTGCCTACAAGAGACCTACTTCAGAACAAAAGACCAACACAGACTGAAAGTGAAATGCTGGAAAGAAATTTTCCAAGAAAATGGGTAGGAAAAAAAAAGGTAGGGTAGCAATATTCATATCAGAAAAAATAGACTTCAAAAAAAGGCCCATAAAGAGAGACCCAGAAGGTCACTTCATAATACTCAAGGGAAGAATCCACCAGGAAGACATAAACATTGTAAATATATATGCACCCAACATAGGAGCACCCAAATACATAAAGAAAGTCTTAGAGGACTGCAGGAAAGATATTAAGAGCAACACAATTATAGTAATGGATTTTAACACCCCACTGTCAAAAACAGACAGATTTTCCAGACAAAATATGCACTAAGATGTTGTGGCACTGTACAATGCCCTAGATGAAATGGACTTAGTGGATATATATAGAGCCTTTCATCCCAAAGAAGCTAAATACACATTCTTTTCAAATGCACATGGAATATTTTCAAAGATAGACTACATGACAGGACAAAAAACAAGCTCCAACAAATTCATTTTCTCTGACCACAAGGGACTAAAACTCGAAACCACCTCCAAGGAAAAAACCCCCAAACACTCAAAATCATAGAGATTGAATAACATACTATTAAACAATGAATGCATCAAGAATGAAATTAAGGAACAAATCAAAAAGTTTCTGCAAACACATGAAAATAAATGCACAACAATCCCATACTTACGGGACACAGTGAAGGCTGTCTTGAGAGGGAAGTTCATAGTGATATAGGCATACCTAAAAAAAAGATAGAAACATTTCAAACAAACAACCTTACTCTACACCTACAAGAACTCAAGAAAGAGCTACAAAGACAGCCCAAAGCAAGTAGAAGGAAGGAAATAACCAAGATCAGAGTAGAATTAAATGCTTAATTCTAAGGATCAATGGATCCAGGAGCTTGTTCTTTGAAAAGATAAACAAAATTGACAAGTCTTTAAGCAGGCTCATCAAGTAAAAAAGAGAGAGGACCCAAATAAACACAATGAGAAATTAGAGAGGAAAGATTATAGTTGATACTACAGAAATACAAAAGATTGTAAGAAATTTTTGTGAAGAACCGTTTGCCAAGAGATTTGAAAACCTAGATGAAGTGGACAAATTTCTAGAAAAATATAATCTTCTAAAACTCAATGAAGAAGCAGAAAGCTGAACAGAGCAATAACAGCAGATGAAATTGAAGCAGCAATAAAAAAACTCCCGACACACAAAAGTTCTGTACTGGATGGTTTGACAGGAGAATTTTACAAAGCATTTAAGGAAGAGCTAAGCCCTCTCCTTCACAGACTATTCCAAAAAAATCCAAGATGATGGAAGACTCCAAAACTCCTTTTATGAAGCCAGCATCATCCTAATCCCAAAACCAGATAAAGACACAACATAGAAAGAAAACTTCAGACCAATATTGCTGATGAACATAGTTGCTAAAATCCTCAACAAAATATTGGCAAACCACATCCAGGAATACATTAAAAAAGAAAACAAAACACCATGACCAAGTAGGATTCCTCCCAAGAATGCAATGATTGTACAATATTCACAAATCAGTAAATGTAATACATCACATAAGCAAAAGCAAAGACAAAAATCACGTGATCATATCAATTGATGTGGAAAAAGCATTTGATAAGGTACAGCACCCATTTATAATAAAAACACTCAGCAAAGTGGGAATAGATGGACCATTCCTCAACATAAGAGAGGCTATATATGAGAGACCTACAGCCAACATCATACACAATGGGCAACAACTAAAATCTATTCTTGTAATATCAGGAACAAGACAAGGTTGTCCACTTTCACCACTTCTAGTCAACATAGTATTGATGTCCCAGCCACAGCAATCAGAGAAGAAAATGAAGTAAAAGGCATCCAAATTGGAAAAGAGGAAACAAAACTGTCATTGTTTGCAGATGATGAGATAGTGTACATAGAAAATCCTATAGACTCCACCAAAAAACTGCTCAACCTAACTAATGAATTTGGCAGAACAGTGGGATACAAAGTCAATATCCATAAATCAAAGGCATTTTTGTATACCAACAATGAAACTGCAGAAGCAGAAATAAGGAAAATATTCCCATTTGATATAGCAACAAGAAAAATAAAATACCTAGGAATAAACGTAACAAAAGAGGTAAAAGACTTGTATTCAGAAAACTATACAACACTGAAAAAAGAAATCAAGGAAGACACAAACAAATGGAAACATATACCATTTTCTTGGATCAGAAGAATTAACATAATCAAAAATGTCCATACTACCCAAAGCAATTCATAGATTCAGTGCAATACCTACGAAAGTACCAATGGCTTAATTCACAGACATAGAACAAACACTTCAAAAATTTATTTGGAACCATAAACGACCCCAAATAGCTGCTGTAATTTTGAGAAAGAAGAGCAAAGTAGGAGGGATCACAATACCTGATACCAAACTGTATTACAAGGTCATTGTAATAAAAAAAACCTGATACTGGCATAAAAACAGACACATAGACCAATGCAAAAGAACAGAGAGCCCAGAAATAAACCCAAGTCTCTACAGTCAATTAATTTTTGACAAAGTGGGCAGCAACATAAAATGGAGTAAAAATAGCCTCTTTAACAAATGGTGTTGGGAGAGCTGGACAGCTACATGCAAAAAAAAATGAAACTCGAGCACCAATTTTCACCATACAGAAAAATAAATTCGAGGTGGGTAAAACATTTAAATATAAGTCATGACACCATTAAAGTCCTAGAGGAAAATATAGGCAGGAAAATCTCAGATATTTCATGCAGCAGTAATTTCACTTATATGTCCCCTACAGCAAGGGAAATAAAGGAAAGAATAAACAAATGGGATCTCATCAAAACAAAAAGCTTCTGCCTGGCTAAAGAAAACAGTATTAAAATGAAAAGAGAACCAACCACATGGGAAAACATATTTGCCAATGATACTTCTGACAAAGGTTTAATCTCCAAAATATATAAAGAACTCACACGACTCCATTCTAAGAAGACAAGCAACCCAATTCAAAAAATGAGCAAAGGATGTATACAGACACCTCTACAAGGAAGACATAGAGAGGGTTCAGAAACACATCAAAAGATGCTCACTATTGCTAGCTATCAGAGAGATGCAAATTAAAACCACAATGAGATACCACTTTACACCAATCAGAATGGACATCAGAAACCAAGCAACAAACAAGTGTTGGAAAGGTTGTGGAGAAAAGGGAAGCCTAGTGCACTGTTGGGGTGTTTGCAGACTTGTGCAACCACTATGGAAAACAGTATGGAATTTCCTCAGAAAACTAAAAATGGATCTACCTTTTGACCCAGCAATTCCACTGCTAGGATTATATCCTAAGAACACTGAAAAACCAATTGTAAAGAACGTAGTCCCCCAGTGTTCACAACAGCACAATTTACAATAGCCAAGTGTTGGAAGCCACCTTAGGTGCCCATCAGTAAATGAATAAATCAAAAACTATGGTACATTTAGACAATGGAAATCTTTGCAACAGAAAGAAAGGAGCTCCTACCCTTTGCAACAGCATGGATGGACCTGGAGAGCATTATGCTAAGCGAAATAATCCAGGTAGTGAAAGACAAATGCCATATGATCTCACCTTTAACAGGACCTAATCAACAAAACAAGGAAACAAGCAAAATATAACCAATGACACTGAAATTGAGGACAGGCTGACAGTGACCAGAGGGGAGAGGGAAGGGGATTATAGGGGAAAAGGGTGAAAGGTTTGCAGGAACAATTATAAAGGACACATGGACAATAACAGGTTGGGGTTTGGAAATGCGAGGGAGGTGGGGAGGGCTGGGGGGTTTGGCTGGGGTGGGGCAAAAAGGCACAAAACTGTACTTGAACAATTAAAAATAAGTTGAAAATGAATAAAAGGAAAAGGATTTTATTCATTTATTTTTTTTAGACTAGGGGAAATTACTGAGAAAGAGAGGGAGAGAAACATCAAACAGTGTTTGCTTCTCACACGCCCCTTCCTGGTGACCTGGCCTGAATCGTAAGCATATGTTCTGATAAAGATTCAAACCAGCAAAATTTTGGTTCACAGGCTGGCACTTAAGCCACTCAGACACACCAGCCAGGGCTGTTTGTTTTAATTTATTTATTGAGTGTTTGGTAGTACTTTGAATACATTCCAAATGTATTATCTGTTTTTGTTTTCTTACCTATATTTGATTTCCAGTTTCTTACCATTGTGGTCAGAAAATGTGGTTAATAAAGACTTGGCTGGTATGGCTCAGTGGATTGAACACTGGCCTGCGAATCAAGGGTCCCCAGAGAGATTTATAAGCCTATATTGTTGAAAAGTTTCCAGGCCAAAATTATGAAAGAAACAGTAGGAAACCAAATTCAAAAATAGTTTTACAGGTTTATGGACCCTGATCATTTGTGAATTTTAATGTTGATGCAAGAATGGCTCAACATCAGGGAAACAATCAATGTAATTCATCGCATTGAAAACCAAAAGCAAAAATCATATGATTATTTGAGAGATACAGAAAAAGCCTTTGAAGAACTAAATATGCATTACTGATGAAAATATTTCAAAGAATGCTAATAGAAGGAAAGATCTCAGCTTGATAACTGCTGTATATAACAGATTCACAGCTCACATAGTACTCAACTCTGAAATAATGAAAACACTTTTAAAGACCAAAAACATGTCAAAAATGTTTATTCCTATCACTATTATTAAAAATAATAATGGAATATTTAGACATAGCAATCAAAAATAAAAATGAATAACATGTATCTAAATAAAAAAGAAAGTTGTCAGCATTTGTAGATAACACAATACTCAGAATTTCCTTTTTCCCTTTTTTAATATATTTTATTGATTATGCTATTACACTTGTCCCATTTCTCCCCGTCATTCTCCTCCACCCTGCAAACCCCCTCCCACCCACATTTCCTTACTTTAGTTCATGTCCATGTGTCATAAGTTCTTTAGCTTCTACATTTCCCACACTATTCTTGCCCTCCCCTTATCTATTTTCTACCCACCGTCTATGCTACTCGTTCTCTGTACCTTTTCCCCTTCTCTCCTCCTCCTACTCCCCTGTTGCTAACCGTCCATGTGATCTCCATTTCTGTGTTTCTGCTCTTGTTCTAGTGGTTGGCTTAGTTTGCTTTTGTTTTAGGAGAGGTTGTTAATATCTGTGAGTTTGCTGACTCTACTGTCATATTTTTTATCTTCTTTTCCTTAGATAAGTCCCTTTAACATTTCCTATAATAAGGGCTTGGTGATGATGAACTCCTTTAACTTGACCTTACCTGAGAAGCACTTTATCTTCCCTTCCATTCTAAATTAAGCTTCTCTGGATAGAGCAATCTTGGATGTAGGTCCTTGCCTTTCATGACTTGGAATACTTCTTTCCAGCCCCTTCTTGCCTGTAAGGTCTCTTTTGAGAAATCAGCTGACAGTCTGATGGGAGCTCCTTTGTAGGTGACTGTCCCATTATCCCTTGCTGCTTCTAGAATTCTCTCCTTCATTTTAATCTTGGCTACTGTAATTCTGATGTGCCTTGGTGTGTTCCTCCTCGGTTCCAACTTTTTTTGGGACTCTTTGAGTTTCCTGGAGTTCCTGGAAGTCTATTTCCTTTGCCAGATTGAGGAAGTTCTCCTTTATTATTTGTTCAAATAAATTTTCCACTTGTTCCTCTTCCTCTTCCCCTTCTGGTACCCTTATAATTTGAATGTTGGGATATTTAAAGACATCCTGGAGGTTCCTAAGCCTCTCCTTATTTATTTATTTATTTATTTATTTATTTATTTATTTATTTACTTGATTTCTTGTTTCTTCATCCTTTTCTGTTTGTTTATTTCTTTCTTCCTTCTGGTCCACTCCGTTGATTTGAGTTCCAGTTTCCCTCCCATCACTATTGGTTCCCTGTGCATTTTCCTTCATTTCACTTAGTGTAGCCTTTATTCGTTCATCTAACTTGTGATCAAAATCCACCAATTCTGTGAGTGAGCATCCTAATCACCAGTGCTTTAAACTGTGCATCTGATAGGTTGGCTATGTCTTGGTTGCTTAGCTGAATAGGCTCTGGGACTTTGATCTGTTGTCCCATTTGAGCAATTTTTGGTTTTGTTTTCTTTTCTTTTTTTTCTTTTTTTTTGTCTTGGTCTGGCCGTGCTTGTTATGTAGTGAGGGGCAGAGCCTTAGGTGTTCACCAGGGCAGGGCAGCCCAGTTTCTGGGTAGTGACGCTTTATGTGGGGGCAGGGTCTGGGAGGGAACAGTGGTGCTTGTTCCATGCTCTCTTGGATTCCAGTCCCTTCTGCCAATTTCCCCAAGCAAATTGGGACCTTCTGGTGCTGATTTCTGTGTGGGTGGGCTTGTGTATATTCTAGGACCCTGTGGGTCTCTCCAACAAACTCTCCTGTGAGGCTGGGAGTCTCTCCCAGCACGTCAACCCCCACAAGTGTTTTCAATTGGTGCTTTTAGGCTTTGTTTCCTGGTGCTGGGGCCCTGGGTAGCACAGTTTGTCTTGCTGCCCGTTTTCACCTGGTTTATCTGTGCGTGAATGTGTGACCACAGTCAACCACCTTGTGCATCTCACTGGGTCTGCTCATTGCGTCCCCGCACCCGGTAACCATGGCCTGTGTGCCTTGGGTGTGCCAGCCACTGCCTGTGCATCCGGGATCACTATCCATTGCTTTTTCTTGATGGGATCCCTCTCTGCCTGCTGCCAATGCCGCTCCTCTTAGCGATCTGGGTGAATCATTGTCAGACTTCCGTACAATTCCATTTTCTATCTGTTCTATTGTTTTTTTTTGTTCTATATTTTTGTTGTCCTTAATTTTGGTTGTGAGAGGAGGCACAGTGTGTCCACCTATGCTTTCATCTTGGCCGGAAGTCCTGGCCTTTCATTTTAATTGAGAGCCTTGCTGGATATAGTAATCTTGGTTGTAAGCCTCTGGTTCTCATTACTTGGAATATTTCTTGCCATTTTCTTCTTCCTTGGAGCATTTTCATGGAGAAGTCAGCTACTAGTCTTATTGGGGTTCCCTTGTATATTACTTCCTGTTTCTCCCTTACTGCCTATAACATTCTTGCTTTGTCTTGGAATTTTGCCATTTTAATTATTATGTGTCTTAAAGTGGTCCTCTTTGGGTTCCTCTTGATTGGGACTCTCTGTGTTTCCTCGATTCGTGTGACTTTTTCTCTCATAAATTAGAGAAGCTTTCCATCATTACTTTCTCAAACATGTTTTCTATCCCTTATTCTTCTTCGCCTTCTGGTATGCCTATTATACATGTATTATTATGACTCATGTTGTTTAGCAGCTCCTGTAAGAGACCTCTTAATTCTTTTTGAATGTCTTTTCCTTTTCTTGCTCTATCTGGTTGTTTTTTCTACCTTGTCCTCCAGCTTACTAATTCAATCAGCTGCTTCTTCCAGACTGCTTGTAATTGCTTCTAGTGTGTTTTTTATTTCCAAGATTTTATTGTTCATTTCTTCCTGGTTTTTGTTTATATTTACATTTCCATTTTCATGCTGATGTAGTATTCACTCATTTTCTTGTAGTTGTCTGTGAGTTTCTTGAGCATCTTTATGACCATTTTTAAAAATTCTATATATGCTATTTTGGTTACCTCCATTTCATTGAACTCTTTGGAGTCTTCCATTCCTTTTGATTGCAGGTTCTCTTTTTCTCTCCCCATTGTAGGTGACTCTTTTTGTTTGTTTTAGCACTTCCTGATGTTTCATTTGCTAGCTGTCTTTGTAGGGTGAACTTCTGTGGTAGGAATGCAATATGGTTCAGTTGAGCTGTCTCTTTGATCTCCTTGTCTGGACACTCTAGATTTGCTCTTTCTTCTGTTTGTGTGAGCTCTCTTGTTGTACTTAGGTTTTTACCTTCTCATGGTTCCTTTGTTGGTGGTTTCTCTCCTCCAGCAAGTATACTGATGTTTGCAGCTCCCACCTACTCTTGTATGTGACAGTGGCAGGGGGTAGGCAAAATGGATTAAGACAGCAGGAGAGTATTTTATGGGATTTAAATTATCAGCAAAGAAAGAAGAGAGAGGAGTATAAGTATAGTGTTAATTGTGATATTTCACCCAACTGGCCACTTTTTATAAAAGATGAAAGAGAGATAAGACTCTTGTTAGAAGGGAGGAGGATTATGAGCTGAATCTAGAAAGCAAAGCACTTGTGCAAGATCAGATGATAAGATATAGTGCAAGTAAAGGATAGAAAGTAGGTGTAGTGTGTGAGAGAATAGAGTTAACCACAAAAGTAATAATGCTCAGGATGCAAATGAAGTGGGCTAAGATCAGAGAGGGTTGCTGTGTAGTATGTACAATTGTATGGAACAACAATTAATTACAATAGTACTGGACCAACAATAATATGACAAGAAATATATGATTTGGATAACCAAATAGAAAGTACCTGATCAAGAGTTGTGTGTTATTGGAACATTGGTGAAGTGAAAGAAGGAAAATTAAAATACAATTAAGAGGGAATAAGTAAAACCAGTCAAACAATGTAATTGAACAGAGAAGTAAAATGAGGAAAACTAAATATAAGAAAGAGAAATAAAAAATACTAATAAAATAAAGGTAAAAATAATGAAAAATGATACTAATACACATAAACAATACAATGCCAGCTCTGTGGGATAGCAAAGTGACATTTGCCTCAGTTTCTCAGCTTTTGGAATTAGCTTTGTGCTCCCCCATTCAATCTGTCTCTGGACCCTTTGTAACTCCATATTTTATTGTCTCACTTGTGGGAAGAAAAAAAAGAAAAAAGAAGTATAATCCTCCTGTTGACTTGAAACCTGTTCAGACAGTTCTGCTTGTCTTCCTAGATGCCACAGGAAATGGGGTGCTGGGCTTTGCCTTTCTCCCTTGCTATGGTTTTGAGAGGATGGGAACATGTCTGGGATTCAATATTCACAGTTTCCAGGCCTCTGGCCCTGGTCCTCCATGAGCTACCAGGCTCAAATCAGCAACTCAGTCTCCAGGCACAGAGCGTGAGTCAATCTTGGGCATGCTGTTTCACTCAGCCACTACTCGGGCATGCAGGTCCAATCAGCCTCTGGGTGTACAGCACGAGAAAAGCTTGGGTATGTGGTTCCACTTAGCCACTCAGTCTCTGGGCATGTGCAACTCAAATCACCCTTGGGGCAAGTCAGCCACTGCTTGAGAGTTCCTTACAGAGCATCTGCCAGCCATTCTTAATAAGCACACAGCTTTTCACACAGCCCAACTTTCCAACCAGTCTGGAGACTATTCAAGTTAGAGTCCAACATGGCCCAACTCCCCCCTCTCCACATGTCACCTGGCACCTCAATTTGCTGGTGCTGGCATCCACAGTCACAGCAGATGTGTATCATCTCTGTGTGTCTCCTACTTCATCTCTATTCCCCCCAGTGACTTCCAGCACTGAGGTCCCTCCTAGTGCTGGGCAGCTCTCCCTGCTCTAGCAGGGGAGGGAACTGGTGATCAAACTCTCCTCCCTGTATCCTGTGGCAGGCACCAGGCCAGGAGCCACAGCAGCCTTGGTCCTCCTGCAGATCCCAGGGACCTTTCCATCCCAGAACAATCTCCTCACCATCTGTTTTTCAATGTCCTGTACAATTTTTGGCCTCCAAACTTTATATGAGCTGGCATTCCCTTTGCTGTTCACTCTGTTCCTCAAAAGATTGTCTATGGGTTCCAGCCGGGCACAGGGAGAACTGGGGGCTGCTCACACCAAACTCACTGCCATCTTCTCAATCCTTCCCTGTTAGTTTCAATAGTTGCCTTGTTTCTATAAGGTCAGCTTACAAAGTAAAACCAACATAATATACAAAAACTACACAATTCTGAAGAATTGCAGGCTTCTGCCTCACAGCCTGTTCCCTGCAGAACACTGAAAAAAAAAAAAAAAACCAACTTGCCACCCTCTACCAGGAAAGCCTGACCCTAGGCTTAGTCTAGAGTTCCCACCAATAGAAAATGTGTCCTTTGGGTAATTCAGGCAGTTGTAACACAATCATCTTGGCCTTTTTCTGGAAGAACAGCCTGAAAGCACAAGACAGAGAGCCCCACCTCAGGAGCCAGAGAGTCCCAGCAAGCCCCTGAGCCTCCCAGTTAGAGAGCCAAAACTGTTTTTTTTTTTTTTTGTTTTGTTTTGTTTTGTTTTGTTTGTTTGTTTTCTCACTGGCTCTAGGAACTTTCAGCTTCTTGGACAATCCCATCCTAGACTGCCCATCATTTTCTAGGCAAACTCCTCCTATAGCCCTTCTTTACTTACCCAATGAGCTGAGTTATCTTAATCAGATCTATCTGTATCAGGGGTGCATATATTTTTTCTAATTAGTGTTTCCAGTTTCTTCAGATATAATTCCAGAATTGGAAATGCTGGGTTGTTAAGCAATTTAATTTTTAATATTTTGAGGAAACTACCTAGAGTTTTCTATGATAGCTGCAGTAATTTACGTTCTCAAAGTAGTGCATGATTCCCTGGCTGGTGAGGCTCAGTGGGTTGAGCACCTGCCAGTGAACCAAAGGGTTGCTGGTTCAATTCCCAGTCAGGGCACATGCCCTGGTGGCGGACTCATGAGAGGCAGTCACACATTGATGTTTCTCTCTTTCTCTTTTTCTTTCCCTGCTCCCTCTCTAAAAATAAGAAACTAAAAATCCTTTTTAAAGCAGTGCATGGAGAAATTTACACAATTCAATACTTCTCAATCATAAAAAAGATATCTTTTGTAGTAGTGGCATTGGTGGGTGTTGTATGTATTATGCTAATTGAAATAAGACAGAGAAAGAAAAAGACCACTTGGATTCATTTATAAGTATAATATAATGAGCAAAACAGACAAACAAAATAAAGACAAATTCACAGAAACTAAATAGAGACTGACATGTCAGAAGAGATGGGTTGGACAGCTCTTCAGAAATAATGAAAAAATAGAAAGAAAAAACCTCAGAGAAAAGGAGAAATGTATGATGATCAAAGAAAGAAAAGGGCAGAATAGGGAAAAATAAGTATTGATAGAAAAAGACTTGACTTTGGATAATGAAAACAAGCTAATGTAGACCAATAATATGTAATAAAATTGTACACTTCAAACTTTATTGATTTATTACACCACAGCACCTCTATAAATTCAATACAAAAGAAATAACTCCTCCACATGTTTCTTTGGTTCTTGTTCTAAAATTCAAACACCAAAACCTGAGGTAAAATATCTATACCTAAAAATACCTTGTCTTTCAGAAAAAAAAAAAAAAAAAACAACTGGAACTCTTGAGAATAAATGTCATCATCAGTGAATTGAAGTCAGAAGTCTCCAAGATCCATTCCTACAATTCTGCCACCTTTTAAAAGAGGAGGCATTTCTCTTGTATCCCACCCTGGGCTGCTCAGGCTAATCCCTTCTGATCAGCTACAGCCACCTGTAAGTGAGAGCAGCACCCATCCTCTCAGAGCCCAGGTATTGTGGACTCATGGAGGTCTTGCAGTCCCCTGAGAGTTTATTTCCTCTTTTGGGAAGTAGAAACATGCATATCTATTCCTCAAGTGTATGTTGAGGAACATATTTTGTGTTTGTGGTGGGAAAATGCCCCCAGGTTACAAACAGTTTATTTTTAGTTGTTATATATATATATATAATAATTTATGTTTAATTATTATGAAACTAGTTTATGCTTATATTGGGGCAGTTTCTCTGATGACTCTCATTTGGATCCAAAACTTAAACAGTGCTTTATTTGGAAGGTGAAGTACTGTCATTGTTATTTGTGTTCTCCATATTTAAGAAGGGCAACATTGACAGAATCAAGACCTCTTCTCTTTCAGCCTCAAGTATATAGGGGAACTTATTAATCTATATGTTCTTTATCTGTACTCTTTAACTGACTGTGAGTATAACTTCCACTATGTGTGATATGCTTGTGGGAATAAAATAAACCCTAGAAAGGAAACTTCACTCTATGAAATTTCTGAGTTAGAAACAGAATCAGTGGCATGGTAGTTGGTTTTGTGTATTTAGGTAATAGCCATCAGCAGAGAGAGAAAATGTTTGGATAGTTGTCTGTATATGGAAGTAAAATATTTGGTATAGAAAAGAAAAAGTATCTTAAATTCTGTGTCATAGAAAAAAATAAAGGAGATGTCATTAAAACTACAATTATGTAGGAAGACCTGGGAAAGAGAGGTAATGGGGAGTGTGAGTGGCTATCGTTCTAATTAAACAATGTTAAATCCACTTGCAGCTAGTTGATCACAATTGCTCTAATTTGCTACCAGTTGCAAAAGACCATGTAAAAGCTGTATATAGAACAATCTCTAGATAAGACTTTTGATATATTTCCCTCTGTCTGGCAGCATGGGGTAAAGGATATAGAGCTGGATTCTTATTTCTTCTGTTATTTGTGTCTTTTGATCTTTATTTCACATGTGATTGCAGAAAGACAGCACCCAAGGTGCAGAGCAGAGTGGAATGGCCAACCTAGATGTTTTTGGCACAAGTTGTGGGTCCTTTTGTTGTATTTGTTAAGCAAAAGAAACCAAAGAAACAATGGTTCTCTGCAGCTTTCATCACTTTTTTCCCTTCTATTTTTCCTATAGGATACAATCCTTTTTAGCAGCAACATTTCCTTTTTTCTTCTTTATTCTTGCTTTTGGGGTTCTTTAGGAAATGACATTGTGAAGAATTCTGTCCAAGGCACACAGGCTATGCAGTGAGATGATAAAACATTTGAAACACTGGTAAAGTGGAGTGGCATTTGAAGAAGCTTCTAACTTAGATTTTTTTCTGAGACTCAGGGGGAAAAATCACATCCTTGCACAGAAGCAGCACTCTGGCACCGCAGTTCTGGTTTTGCAAGGCTCTGTACTCTGTATGCAATGGTGCTACAGGAGCCTACAAGTTGTCAATATGAAGACCGGGTACCAGACAGTTCTGCCACCTTCCCACACTGGACCATTATGCAGAAACCGTGATGATCCTAGAAAAAATCTCACCTACCTTTCTATGGGGCCAGAGAAAAGCATTTCTAAAAAAATACACAAAGGAAAATGAGACTTTAACACTACAGATATTATCTTTCAATAAGATTTTTTAAGCTCCAGTAGACATGCTGTAAAGTTACCAAAACTTCAAATTTAAAATGAGAAAGGCATCCTTATTTCTACCTACATGCAGTTGAGTTTGTGTAATGGGTGACGGGGTGTGAGTCCATAGTGACTGTGAAGCTTTATGATGCTGGAATACTCATCTTGTATTAAAGCAAAAACAAAGCTGATAAGTGTTATCTATCACAGGAATTTTTTTTTGCAGCAAAACTTTATCTTCTCCATGTGGTGTGTTTCCCTTTATTACCTCAATAGTTGTTGCCAAGCCCCAATCCACACAGGTTTTCTGATAGCACTGAATCACCAAACAAGAGATGTCCTAAGTTCTGAGTAAGAAAACAAATAGATTTCTCATGAGAAACAAAAATTTCTCATACTGTTAACAATGATTGTGTTGCTAGGCTATTTCCAGGACTGTAGACAAAGCAGGGAAACAAGAACAGCTTAGAAAACTCTGGGTTTGTTGCAGACTTTTGGCACAATGCTTTTATTTCAAACTATTAATACATCTAAAAATTCCTTGATAATCATAATTGGATAATTCTCCCCCACCCACTAAACTCAAATTATATGTTTAAAACTCAAACTTTTTAACCTTGTGTCCATCTGTCCCTCCACACACGTTCTGAAAGCCTGTCAGTTTTGGGGTGAGCTCAAGATGCTACTTCATGGTGATGTTGCTTACAATAGGTCCCTCCCTGGTTCACTGAGTGTGAAAATGACAATCACTTGTTCCTAAGGAGGGTTCTCACCTCCAGGATCCACCAGACATGTCCCATGTTGTCTATATACTGAGTTTCCATGTGGAACTATTTCATGACTAGCTATCTAATCACCTATATGGTATTCAATACCATTCAACATATCCTAGTGCAACATTTTGCTATGTGAACACTGAGCAACTTCTCAACAAAAACTGACTCTGTTCACCTCCAGATTGTGTGTAGGGAATATCCCCTCATTGCCATGAGCTTTAATTTGCTTATATGAATCAGAGATGTTAGTAAATTAATCTAGTATAACACCAGCCATGACAACTTACTTCTCTGGTGTCTAGTTCTCCAGAAGATACAACTGGACCTGCTGCTGATGTGCAGGTCCGTGTATTTCTACTCACACTAGGAAAGCTATCATTCTATTTCTTTACAGGCCTGTTGACATTCTGAATCTGGAAATACACATTGAAAGCAATCTGTCATGTATTTTCAGATGCCATCCATGGGGTCCTGTTTCTTGTCCTATGTGTGTGGCCAAATTAGGAATCTCTGAAAGTGGAAATGAAGCTCTAGGCCAACCCCAAAAGTGGGGATAAATTTGGGTTAATTCCTCTTGCAAGAATGCATATATACACCTGCTTCCTCCAGGCATGTTCTGACTCATTTAGCATAACTCAGTGAAACAAGGGGACACAATCCTGTGCTTTAGTTTTAGTCAAAGTGTCAGTCACCTTAGACATCATTGAAGTCTCTCTTTTATATGTCACAGATGGTATCCTCATAGCCTTCTGTGCATCTGGATGCGTTTGCAAATGCTGACCCAAAAGATGTGTCATAAGACCATGTACAAAAGTAATTGATTTTATATCCATAATAGACTCTTCATATGTCTACAGAAGATGTCTTTGCAAAGAGCATATCAGTGTATACGAGAAGGGCCTGGCATAACCCTGCACTTGGTCTGAGCCATTCTGAAGGTGTGTCCTCTTTTCCTTCCCACTGAAGCAGTTGGTCTTGCCCTGCTGCTCTCCACCCTCAAATTTACCATCACTGACCTGTGCCATATGCACAACTTATGGCCAGGGTGTATGAAGTGAGCTCCACAGATTTTGTTGTACAAAGACTGATGAGAAAACCCTGATGAGAACACTGATTTCCTATTATGAGGGTATTTTTTGCTCTCTCTATCTTAACTGCTACCCCATTGGGAGATATGAAGCACTACTGAGGCAGAGAATTTCACATTCAAAGTTGAACCTGCCCCTGATAAGGCATGAAAACCTAAAGTGGAGAACTTGTTGATTGTATTTTCATTTGTAAAGGGGTGTGGAAATGGGAAAGAGGTGGGGAGAGCTGGCATGTTGGGGAGGCATTGGGGAAAAGTCAGGAAACTGTACTTGAAAAACAATAAAAAAAGATGATAGAAATTCTGTACCCATAGCCTTTTCCAGTATAATTTTTCTATGACAATATGTATGCCTGTAAACAAAAGTGAACTGTGATACTTATTAAATCTATTCCTAAGACTTAAAAAAGAATAATAATAAATAAGACAATCAAAATTTAAGAAAAGAACATGATTAAGAAACACCTCAAAAGTCATTTTAATGAAATGTATTGGTGTGATTTTAGGTATTAAATTATAAATATTTCAAGTGTATAATGCTATAATAAGGCATATGTATATTGTGTCATGCCCACCACACCAAGTGAAGTCATCTAATGTTTCCCATCAAAGTTGAATGTGGTATGAGTGGTTTTTTTAAAGTAATGTTATTTTACTTTTTAACTTTTGTTGTTGTTGTTGAAGTACAGTTCTTATTTTTAAAATACTGTATTGTTAGCCATTTAAGAACTCACCTTGGCCAGGTGGCCAAATTGGTTTAAGTGTTGCACCAAAAGATTGTGAGTTCAATTGGTCAGGGCACATACCTATGTTGCAGATTTGATCCCCACTCAAGATGCCCAGGACAGTCAACTGATTAATGTTTCTCTCTCATATCAATATTTCTCTTCAATTCTCTCTCTCTCTCTCTCTCTCTCTCTCTCTCTCTCTCTCTCTCATTTTCTCCACCTTTGTCTGTTTCCCTTCATTACTCTCTAAAATCAATGAAAAATATATTTTCAGTTGAGGATAAAAAATTCCTGAAAATGGTACTAATGATTTTATCTGCAACTTTGGACCAGACTGTTATTGAAGACCTTTATAGACCATTTAAAGAAAAACTACATTTTATGCATATTTTTTTAGTACATGGAACATTTTCTAACAGAACTCTTGTACTAGGCAAAAAATCAATTCCCAATAAATTTAAAAATATGAAATTACTGCAATTATAAGAAACTTGATATCAAGTATCAGGAAAATAAAACATATAACATAAGTAATTGAAGATTAACCAACATTTTTAAAACAGCCAATAAATGAAAGACACTAACAAAAAAACACAGAATCTACTTTGAGACACATGAAAAGAGAAAAACAACCTAACTAAATCTAAGACACAGCAAAAGAATTTATATAAAAAAATTTATACATTTCAGGATGTGTTGCCATTCTTCAAGGCCAGGAGGTTCCTGGTATTCATGCAGATGGAAAAATATTCATGGAGCCATTGGGATGTCTGGCATGCCTTTATTCATTGGTGGGCAAGCCACACCTGCTGCAAACTGCATGTCTATCTGCATGTCTCATGTCATGGCCCTTGCTCTCCAGTGCGGCATCCATCATAGCACCTGCCCCCTTGCTTGTTTCTCATCATCATTGCCCCCAGCAGGGAGTCCCTATCTGTTTAAGTACTAGAGGGGAGCAAAGTCAGGAAACTGCCAGAACATTATGTAGCATAACATAATTCTGTGCATACAAGCTCACTTCATGTTATGGAAAGTTTATCAGACATGCTCTCAAGGCTATGAGAACACTGGTTATCAGGCCCCTCCCAGGCTCTGGGAACACTGTTTCCCTTAGCTACCCAGACACCTGGGTGAGGAAAGCAAACTGCCTCCACTTACCCTACAGGACTATCTCAAGAGGAGGAAATATGAAAAACACATTTTAAATTATTCTCAAAGAAACCAGAGTGCCGCGACCAGCAAGACAAAGGGTTCGTGACGCGCAGTGATGGACTGAAAAGAGGAAGCTACCAGTTGCTCTGCTGGCAAAAGGTGAATTTATTAATGAGTGCAGTCATATATATAGGCAACTAGAAAAGTCTAAAAATAGCACAAGATTTATATGTAAGCTATAAGGTTTAAAAGCTCCTCCAGGCATAGCCGCAGGAGGTACTTTGCAACAGTAAACATCCTGATAGGTACATTGTTTAGGTATTCCTTTGAACTTCCCTTGGGAACCATCTGATAATGAGGCAGGCAGAACAATGCAAGGAGATTAATGCCCTGAGGCCGAGGACCAGGCCCATACATCATTTTCACAATGTCAGACCCTTACTCTCAACCCCTTAACAGGCACAATAATTCCCTACACCAGAGAAAGTAACAAACAATTCATGTAGAAGAATGAATAGAACATATATCAGACCACAAATAAATACAATTGGGATACAAAGAAAAGGCCAATGAAACTAAATGCTAATTCTTTGGGAAAAGGTTTAAAATTTACAAGCTTCTTATGACTTGTCAAGCAGGAAAAGACAAATAAGGAAACAAAACTTCTTCAAGTTTTCAACTGACACCACAGATAAGAATCATTAAAGAAAGCTATGAACAATTACTTGCAGTTTCGTCCACTCCAACACACACAGGAGAAGGGGCAGAGACTGCATGTGTTCCCACATGGGATCACAGTCATGGTGTTACCTTGATTGGTCTGCCCTGAGCTGCCATAAGTGACCCAAAGTGCCATACTACTGACTGATCTCAGGCCTTAAAGAAGAGGAGAGAGTCACTGTCTATAGTGAGTGACACAGTTTTAGTACAGGAGTTTCAAATGCCAAAGTCTAAGAAATTCTGGAGATGATTGGGCAACATCCTGCTCTCTCAACTCTCTTCACTCAAGTAAGTTAATAGGGGCCAGTCTCAGAAATGTGGTGCCTGGTTACCAGAGTTCTAACATCTGTATTGTTTGGTCACCAAAGAAGTGAAGTAACTTCTGTATCATTCTGTTCCATGGGGATTTTTCTTTAAAAAACTTGGTTTACACTCAGGGCTTTCACCTGCTCAATTACAACACCTCCATAAATATACAAAGATTTCCAACACAGCCCGCCCCATGACTTCTCAATAGTGAAGCCAGGGTCCTAACTTTCAGGAGAGAGAGCTACGTTTAGACCTTTGATTTCTGATTCATTTAGTTTCCTGCACAATGCACATGTCTTCCTGACCCTCTTGAATAACCATAGTTGCACAGTGGAGATGATGCAAGAAACTAATTCCTAGAGACATTGCTAGGTGCATATAACAAAAAAACCTGTAATGATGTGGGCCCCAGCTTGTGGGGTCCACAGCATTATGGATGAGACAAGACAAATTCACATAGACTATTGAGTCCTGTGGAGGAAAAGGGATGGCTCAGCCACTCTCTTAAGAGGAGAGCATGCTGACCCTTCCTTGACAAGCTTTTGTTGCTTTTCTAGGCACATTACATTGAGGACAGTCCTCATTTACTATGCTCAGGTTTGCTTTAGGTGGTTACCTTTTACAGAAAATAAAGGAAAGAATGTTGCTAATTACTTCAAAGAGAAGGATGTTGCAGACCAAGGGGAAAAGTTGTTGAACCGGTTACACTCCATACTGGGGGCGGCGAGGGGGGTGGTGGTGGTTAGCACAGACTTTAGGAAGTTAGTTAGTACTTCTGCCTCAATTCAGGGTGAGGGAGTTTTAACAAAAGCAAGGCTAACAGCAGTCTAGGTACAATGCAGGTCTGATTCCCCACAGGAAAACCTATCCATGGGCATGAGTCCTGTGTATCTGACCTTACTTTCCACTGGCCTTTCTGAGTGAGAGCTGGGCCCATGCCACACAGAATGGTCTCCTATACTATAGTATCTGTGGGCCATTGTTACATGTGTTTGATGCAAAAACTCAGAGATGGCAAAATTACAAGAAGGGCTTAAGCTTGAGTTTCAGCAATGTGATCCTGAGAGAGGAATGCTGCACTAGGCCATGTTTTTAACTCTTCCCTTTAAAGAAGTTAAAATTAAGAAGACAAAGGTGTTATTTATTTCATACAACATTCTATGTTACCCTGCCTGCTGATATGTACATCTTTGTGTCACCACTCAGTGGTTACCAACAAGATCCTCCACAACACACAATTGCCAAGGTGATGAGAAGTCACACACAAGATATATTTAAACATAATGCCACCTTTATTTATTCTTTGAGTTGTTTTTCTCATTTTATTTTGTTTCAGTCTCTTGTTTTGTCTGTCATTGTCTCTCCCTGTCTCTTTCTCCTTTTTTTTTTTTATATCTATATCAGAAGTTGTGGGACTACAAGCATTTTGGGAGAGGTAGAGGACAGGATGCTAATGAATATATTTTGGTTCAAAAGACAGCCACCCAGAGCAAGCATATTTGACTTAGAATGACAATAGTTACTGTATTTGAAAATCCCAATACAGATGCATACTAAGTGTTTGCTCTGCTTTAGTCTTCAAAAATTTTTATATATGGTGTGCACTTGAAGGCACTGTAGGCTGTGGATGTGGCTCTGTGATGGATCAAAGATGTGTCATATATGAAGAACTTGGTGAAAATTTCTGAGTTGCTACATTTTGTCCTTTTAAATTTGGTAGATATGGGATGAAAGCTGTGAGATTCAGGAGGGCAGAGAGGTTAGTAGTGGGGCCCAAGTGTCAGTAACCAGAGGGACAGTGGCTGTTCCAGGTGGAAAACTGGAAAGAGCTGAAGCCATAAACAAGACCCAGTCTTAGAAAACTGAAAGAACCTCCAATGTGCTTCTCTGGGGCATCTTCTCCGAAGGTCTCAATGAGTCAGGTCAGGCTTCAGCCAGAATAGGTGTGTTGCAGCTCTGGTATTCTTTAACACTTGTGATCTTAGGTGTTGAGCTTTTAAAAAATGAGGTGTGTGAAGAAACATTAGAACAACAGAGGCAGGTCTGGGATAAGACAGGTGGGGCTGGCATCAGTTGGAAGACAGGGAGATCATCAGTTGGATTGCATAAGTGTGAGCGGGGCTGGTGTCAGCTGGAAGATAAACAGATGTGGAAAATCTGTCATCAGTTTAAAGACAAAAAGTGGTGAGCAGGGCTGATGTCAGTTGGAATTCTGGGAAAGTTGTATATGGCTGGCTGCAGTTTAAGTGTATTCTTGTATCTTGTTTAAGAGATTGTTTAGGTCTGTCTTGAGCATGTGTCTGTTCTGTTTCCTGAAGACCTCTTGTTGAAGACACTGTCATTACTGCAGTGTATATTTTTACATCATTTGCCATACATTACTTGTCCATAAACATGAAGGTTTATTTCTGGTCTCTCTATTTATTTTCATTAATCTTTGTGAACTTTTTGCACCAATAACATACTGTTGTGGTTATTATTTCTTTGGGGTGTGGTTTCAGATCTAGGATTGTGACCTTTCCAACTCTGTTCTACTTTCTTGAATTTTTTTTGGCAATGTTGAATCTTTTTGGTTCCATATAAATTTTAGAATCATTCGTTCTGGTTCTGAGAAGACTGAAATTGGTATTTTGATAGAAATTGCACTAAAACTGGAACTCGCTTTGGAAAGTATGGTCATTTTTAATAATTTGACCTTTCTTATTTATTAGCATGATTTTTTCTGTGTGCTTTTGAAATTTTTATTCATTGTTTTATGAGTATGATTCTAGAATACTTTCCCCTATTTAATTTCATTGGTTTCCTAACATTTAATTCCTTTTTATGCAGCTGTAAATGGGATTATTTCCTTTATTTCTTCCCAAGATTTTTTGTTTAAATTTTATTTATTAATTTTTAGATAGAGGGTAAGGGAGGAAGAGAGGGAAAGAATCATCAATATGTGAGAGAAGCATGGATCACTTGCTTCCCACACATACCCAACCTGGGACCTTGCCCGTATTCTGGGCACTTGTCCTGACTTTGAAGTGACTCAATTTTTGAGATGATGCCCAACCCACTAAGTAACACTAGTTAGGGTTCTTCTTCAGATTTGTTGTTATTTGTATACACAAATGTGATAAATTTCTGCACTTAACATTGTTTTCATACTTCAGTAAGTTTCTTTTATTACTGTATCCATTTTTTTTTTATTCTCCTGGGTTTCTCTATTCTGCTATCACCTGTAAAAAGGGACAACTTTACTTTTCTACTTATTGAATAAATCCATGGGGTTTTTATTGTTTGTTTTTAGTATGTTGTGGCTACAAGTTGTAGCAGTAGGTTGAAATAGAGTAGAGAGTGGACATTTATTTTTCTTTTTTCTGATCTTAGGAAGAAAGCTTTATGTTTTCCACAATTGAGTATGATAATAGCTGTGGGATTATCCTATATAGCCTTCATCAACTTCAGAGATTTTTATTGTATATTCAATTTTGAATGTTGTTTAATCATAAATTGATATTGAGTTTCACCAAATACTTTCTCTGCAATTTTTTGACAAACATGTGACTATAATTCTGGATTTTGTTGATTTGTTTAGTCACCTTAATTTTTTAAATTTATTTTTGTAAATTATTCTATTGTACAATTACAGTTGTCTGCATTTTCCTTCCATCACTCCCCCTAAATCCAGCAAATCCACTCCCTTGCTTCCACCCTCCCCCTTGGTTTTCTCCATGTGTCCTTTATAGTAGTTCCTGAAAACCCTTCCCCACATTGTCCCCTCCTCCTCTCTGGCTATTGTTAGATTGTTCTTAATTTCAATGTCTCTGGGTATATTTTGTTTGCTTTTTTCTTTTGTTGATTATGTTACATTTAAAGGTGAGATCATACGGTATTTTTCCCTTACTACCTGGCTTATTTCACTTAGCATAATGCTCTTTAGTTCCATCCATGCTGTTGCAAAGGGTAGGATCTCCTTTTTTCTCACTGCTGCATAGTATTCCATTGTGTAAATGTACCACAGTTTTATGATCCACTCATTTACTGATGCACACTTAGGTTGTTTCCAGCACTTGGCTATCGTAAATTGTGCTGCTATGAACATTGGGGTGCATAGGTTCTTTTGGATTGGTGTTTCCAGGCATTTGGGATGTACTCCAGTGGTGGAATTGCTGGGTCAAAAGGCAGTTTCATTGTTAGTTTTCTGATAAAATTCCATACTGTTTTCCACAGTGGCTGCACCAGTATGCATTCCCACCAACAGTGCACTAGGGTTCTCTTTTTTCTACATCCTCTCCAACATTTGTTTGTTGATTAGTTTATGATGGCCATTTCACTGCTGTGAAGTGGTATCTCATTGTGGTTTTAATTTGCATCTCTCTGATGCCAGTGACGCTGAGCATCTTTTCATATGTTTCTGGGCCCTGTATATGTCCTCCTGGGAGAAGTGTCTCTTCAAATCTTTTACCAATTTTTTAATTGGGTTATTTGTCTTCCCGAAGTGGAGTCATGTGAGTTCTTTATATATTTTGGAGATCAAACATTTTTCTGTGGTACCATTGGCAAATATGTTTTCCCACGTAGTTGGTTCTCTTTTCATTTTAATGCTATTTTCTTTAGCCATGTGGAAGTTTATTAATTTTATGAGGGCACATTTGTTTATTCTTCTCTTTATGTCCTTTGCTTAAGGGGACATATTACTGAAGATGTTGCTGCATGGAATGTCTGAGATTTTCCTGCTGATGTTTTCCTGTAGGACTTTTATGCTGTCATGACATATATTTAAGTCTTCTGTCCACTTTGAATTTATTTTTGTGTATGGTGTAAGTTGGTGATTGAGTTTCATTTTTTGGCATGTAGCTGTCTAGATCTCCCAACACCATTTGTTGAAGAGGCTATTTTTACTCCATTTTATGTTGCTGCCCCCTTTGTCAAATATTAATTGACTGTAGAGGCCTGGGTTTATTGCTGGGTTCTCTGTTTTATTCTATAGCTCTATATGTCTGTTCTTATGCCAGTACCAGGCTGTTTTGATCACAGTGGTCTTTTAATGGTTTACTATCAGGTATTTTGAGCCCTCCTACTCTTTTATTCTTTCTTAAAATTGATGCAGCTAATTGGAGTCACTTATGGTTCCATATAAATTTCTGAAACATTTGTTCTGTGTCTTTGAAATATGTCATTGGTACTTTAATAGGAATTACATTGAATCTATAAATAGCTTTGTGTGGTATGGACATTTTGATGCTCTTAATTCTTTCAATCCATGAGCATGGTACGTGCTTCTATTTGTTTGTGTTCCATAATTTCTTTCTTCAGTGTTGTGTAGTTTTCTGAGTAGATGTTTTTTTTTACCTCCTTGGTTAGGTTTCTTCCTTGGTACTTTATTTTCCTTGTTGCTATATCAAATGGGGTTTTATTAGTGATTTCTATTTCTGATATGTCATTGTTGGTGAACAAAAATGCATTTGATCTCTGAATATTGACTTTGTATTCTGCTGTTTTGAAAAATTCATTTATTAGTTTGAGTAGTTTTTTGGTGGAGTCTATAGGATTTTCCTTGTACACTATCATGTCATTTGCAAACAATGACAGTTTTACTTCAACCTTTCCAATTTGCATCCATTTATTTCTTTTTCTTGTCTGATTGCTATGGCTAGGACTTCCAATACTATGTTGAGTAGGAGTGATGAAAGCAGGAATCATTTTCTTATTCCTGATCTTAAGTTTTTGCCCATTGTGTATGATGTTGGCTGTAGGTCTCTCATATATCACCTTTATTATGTTGAGGAATGCTCCCTTTATTCCCACTTTGCTAAGTTTTTTTATTATAAATGTGTGCTGTACCTTATCAAATACTTTTTCCACATCTATTGATATAATCATGTAATTTTTGTCTTTCATTTTATGTGATGTATTACTTTTATTGAGTTGTGAATATTGTACAAACCTTGCATCCTTGGCATGAATCCCACTTGATCATGTTGTATGATCTTCTGAACATATTGCTGGGTGAGGTTTGCCAATACTTTGTTGAGGATTTTTGCATCTATGTTAATCAGCAATAGTGACCTGAAGTTTTTTTTCTTTGTTATTACTTCATCAGATTTTGGGATTAGGATGATGCTGGCTTCATAAAAAGAGTTTGGGAGTCTTCAATCTTCTCCATTTTTTTTGGAATAATCCATGGAGGATGGGGGTTCACTCTCCCATAAATTCTTTGTAAAATTCTCCTGTGAAACCATCTGGTCCATGGCTTTTTGTGTGCTGGGAGCCTTTTCTTTACTGCATCAATTTCATCTGTTGTTATTGGTCTGTTCAGACTTTCTGCTTCTTTGTCATTCAGTTTTGGAAGATTATGTTTTTCTAGAAATTTGTCCATTTCACCTAGGTTTTCAAGTTTTCTGGCATATAGTTCTTCATAGTAATTTCTTACAATCCTTTGCATTTCTGTGGTATCAGTTGTAATCTCTCCTCTGTCATTTCTGATTGTGTTTATTTATGTCCTCTCTCTTTTTTTCTTGATGAGTCTGCTTAAAGGCTTGTTGATTTTGTTTATCTTTTCAACAAGCCAGCTCCTGGGTTTATTGATCCTTAGAATTGTGCCTTTACTGTCTTATGTCATTTAATTCTTCTCTGATCTTGGTTATTTTATTCCTCCTACTGGCTCTGGGCCATGTTTATATTGTTCCTCAAGTTCTTGTAGGTGTAGTGTTAAGTTGTTTGTTTGAAATGTTTCTATCTTTTTAGGTAGGCCTGTATCACTATGAACTTCCCTGTCAGGACTGCCTTCACTGTGTTCCATCAGTTTTGGATTGTTGTGAGTTCATTTTCATTTGTTTTCAGGAATTTTTTAATTTTTACCCTAATCTCATTCTTGACCCACTCATTGTTTAACAGCATGCTATTCAATCTCCATGAGTTTGAATGTTTGGGTTTTTTTTCCTTGTGGTTGGTTTCTAGTTTCAGTCCATTGTGGTTGGAGAAAATGTTTGTTATGATTTCTTGAATTTGTTGAGGCTCATTTTGCATCTATCATGTGGTCTATCTTTGAAAATTGTCCATAAGCATTTGAAAAGAATGTGAATTTTGCTTCTTTGGGATGAAAGGTTCTATATACATCAGTTAAGTCCATTTGATGTAGGCCATTTTTCAATTCCACAATATCTTTGCTGATATTTTGTTGGGAAGATCTGTCCATTTTTGACAGTGGGATGCTGAAATCCCCTTCTATATCTGTCATTTTTTCATACCTGTGTACCTCTCTCTATCTCTTTCACTGTTTTTCTTCCTTTTCTTAATGCAGTGCCTTTATGATCTCTTGCAGAGCTCCTTAGGTGGAGTTGTATTCTTTTAGACTTCTGTCTACTAAACTGCTAATTTGGCCTTCCATTTTAATTGAGAACCTTGCTGGATAAAGTAGTCTTAATTTCAGGCCTTTTGATTTCATTACTTGGAATATTTCTTGCCATTCTCTTCCAGGTTGGAGCATTTCCATGGAGAAGTCAGCTGCTTGTCTTATCCAGGCTCCCTTGTATGTAACTTCCTGTTTCTCCCTTGCTGCATTTAAGAGTCTTTGTGTTTAATTTTTGCCATTTTAATTATGATGTATCTTGAAGTGGGCCTCTTTGGGTTCCTCTTGATTGGGACTGTCTGTGTTTCCTGGATTTGTGTGACTTTTTCTCTCATCAAATTAGGGAAGTCTTCCATCATTACTTTTTCAGACAGGTTTTCTGTCTGTTGCTCTTCTTCTTCTCCTTCTGGTATCTCTATTATATGGATATTATTATGTTTCATGTTGACCTGCATTTCCCTTAACCCCTCTTCATTTTTTTCTGAGCCTCTTTTCCTTTTCTTGCTCTTTCTGGGTGTTGTTTTTTTAACATTATCCTCCAGCTCACTGATTTGATCCTCTGCTTCATGGAGCTTGCTTTCAATTCCTTCTACTGTATTCTTCAGACCAGAGATTATATTCTTCATTTCCTCCTGGCCCTTGTTGATAGTTTCTATTTCCTTTTACATGTTGATATAGTTTGCAGTCAGTTCATTGTCATTTCCCTGTAGTTTTTGGTAATTCTCTGTGAGCTCATTGAGCTACCTGACAACCATTGCTTTGAACTTAATATCTGATGTTTGACCTGTCTCTATTTCATTTAGCCTTGTTTCTGAGGCTTCCTCCTTTCCTTTCATTTGGAGTGTTTCTTTGTCTTCCCATTGTTTGTGAAACTCTTCTTGTTATCCTCTGCTTCTTAAATTGATCTGTTCTGACTCCCTGGGTTTGTGGTGTGAACTTCTATGGTAGAAAACCTGTGAGATTCAGTGGTGCAGTCTCCTTGATCTCCTGAGCTCTCTGGTCTTGGGCTGTCATTTATGTTGGCTCTCTGTGTGTCTTTGTCTTTTGATTGTTGTTGGATCTTTCTTTGGTGGTTCCTTCCCTCCAGCTGGTTAACTGAGGGTCACTCCATCCACTACATCTCGTATTCTGTTGTGCACATGTAGACAAGTTGTGTTGAAGCTGGTTCTTCCTTGTGTACAAGATTTTGAGGCTTCTGTCTCACTGTTGTTCAGTTGTTTGTTCTGGGTAATTTCTCCACCATTTAGTAGTATTTCCAGATCAGTCCTTGGTTGATGTCAGTGTGGCTTCCCCTCCCTCCTTCACCTTCTGTTGTTATCTATTGGTGGTTCCTTTATTGGTGGGTTTCCTCTTCCAGCAGGTATCCTGGTGTTTACAGCTCCCACCTACCCTATTCTGTGATCAGTTGGAAGGATAAAGCAAAATGGTTTCAGACAGCAAGAGTGTATTCTATGGTATTTAAAGTAACAACCTGTAGAGAAGAGATAGGAGATCCTTTGGATATATAGTGTATAATACTATACAATGTTAACTGTGGTATTTTACCCAACTAACCACTTTTTAGAAAGGGTGGGAAGAAAAGGTAAGACTCTTGTTAGGGGCAGGGGAGAATTGTGAGTTGGATCTAGAATGTAGTGAGCCTATGGGAGGTCAGATTATGAGGTAAAGTGAGAGTAAAGGATAGAAGATAGGTGTAGTGTGCAAGAGAATAGAGTTATCCACCATAGTAATAGAATCAGGAAACAGTGAAGGGAGCTAAGATTCAGGAGGTATGCTGTGTAGTATTTATAATTGTGTGGAAAAGCAATTATTCACAATAGTAATGGAACAGCAATCATATGACAGAATCTGCATGATACGAATAACAAGAATACGAAGTACAGGACCTAGAGTAGTATGCTATTGGAACAAAAGTGAAGTGAAAGATGGAAAATTAAAAATACACTATGAAAGAGGGAAGAAGGGAAACCAGTCAAACAATGCAATTTAACAAACCAAGAGAAGAAGACTGAACAGGAAGAAGAGAAATACAAAAATGCTAATAAAATAAAAGATGTAAGAATAATGAAAAATTATAAGAATACAAATATTCAATAACTTGCAAGTTCTTGGGAGTCACAAAGTGAAATTTGTCTTACTGTCTCAGTTTTTGGATGACACTTCTTTGTGTGTACATCTGGTGTTTTCAAAGCTCCAGCTTTTTTTCTCACTCATGGGAATTTTTTTAAAAAAGGAAGGAAGGACAAAGGAATACAAAAAGAAAGAAGGAATTAAAAAAAATGAAAAAGAGCCTTCTACTGGCTTTAAACCAGTCAAGGCAGTTCTGGTTGTCTTCCTGGCTGCAGCAGGCTGGGGAGGGGATGACTTTTGATTTTCTCCCTTCCTGAGCCACACTCTTCACAGTTGTTCAGCCTCCAACCCAGTTCCTCAGTTTGCTGCCAGGCCTCCATGCTCTTCTGCACCCAGCCTACACCTTCAGTTAACCAGTTGCATTGTCCTTGAGGTGCACCAATTAGGGGCAACTCACACATCACTTTCTTGCTTTTTGCTGTCCTAGATGCTAGGGACTCTCAGAGTTCCTTCTGGGTAGTTCAGTGCCCCCGCCACTGAATTAAGTCTTTCTGGGGATTGCTAACCCCTCAAGCCCTGCAGATCTTTGTGGGGGTATCTCTGCCTTCCTGTTAGAGAGCCAGTCAGACCTGCAGGGCCATGGGAGCAGGAGCAGTGTGGGAAGTACCTCTGGGAGGTAGGATCAGGCCAACTCCATCCATGGGCTGCAGATCTGAGCACTAGGCCTCTGCTGATGGGGCAGGAGGGGTAGCCACCTGGCCATGTGTTCAGGTGCTCATGGTCCCCAGAGCTGCAGGTGGGACAGGCAGCTGCTGAGCCATCAAATTGGGTGTGAGTTCTCCCTGGGGTTTTGGGTGTGAGTGTGTGGGTGGGTGGGAGTAGGGGAGTAGGATGTGGGGGCAGCTGCTGCAGAGAATTCCGCAAACAGTCGCTGAGTGCCTCTTGTTTCTCTTTTTCTTTTGAAAAATTCCTCTGATCCAAGCCTGCTGCTCCAAACAAGCGCATGGACCCTCATACAGCCAAACTTTCCAACCACACCAGGGAATGACTGGGTCAGGGGCCATCACTGCCCAAATCTTCCTAGATGGCATCCACAGTCTCAGAGGGTGCACACTCCACTTGTGTGCTTGCCATTTTGTTTTTATCCCCCCCACCTGACTTCAAGCATCCAGGTCCCTCCTGGAGCTGCTCAAACCTTGTTTGGCACAGGAGAGCTGTTGATCTGGCTCTCTCTCAAGAATCCTGCAGGAGACCTGGTGGGCACCAGGCCTCGGGTTGTAGCCACCCTGGTCCAGTGCTGGTCCCAGGGACCTTATTGTCCTGAGCACTCTCCTTATCATCTGATTTTTCAAAGTCTTCTGCAATTTTTGGTCTCCAGACTTCATATATGCTGGGATACTGTTGGCTATTCACTCCGTTCCTCAGAAGTTCAGCTAGGTGTTTCACCTGTGGTCAGGGGAAGTGGACTCTGCTCCCATGTAACTCACTTCCATCTTCGCCGCTGTCACATTAAGGTTTTAAAATGTTGAAGTAGATATGTATTTTTAGTGTAATTCCCACTTGATTATAATGTATAGTTCTTTGAACATACTGATACATTCTTATTTTTAAGATTTTATTTATTTAATTTTTAGAGAGGAAAGGGGATAGAAACAGAGGGAGAGAAACATCAATGTGTGGATGACTCTTGTGCATTCCCTACTGGGAATCTGGCCCCCAACCCAGGCATGTGCCCTGACTGGTAATCAAACCAGTGACCCTTTGGTTCATAGGCCAGTATGCAATTCACTGAGCCATACCAGCCATGTCATACTGAAAAATACTGTTTGCTATTATTCTGTTCAGAGTTGTGGCACCTGTGTTTGTTAGAAATATTGGCCTGTGAAATTTTCCTTTGTTTTGTCTTTCTTGGGTTTTGTTACCAGATTAGTGCTGGCCTCATAATATGAATTTGGAAGTGTTATTCTATGGTTTTTAAAATAGTTTGAAAAGAAAATGTACTAATTATTATTTAAATATTTGGTAGACTTCACCTGTAAGTCATGTGTTTCTGTGATTTTATGTTCTGTTGGGAGTTTTTTATCACTGCTTCAATTTCATTGCTAGGAATTGGTCTACAGAGGTTCTCTGTTTCTTTCTTGTTGAGGCTTGCAGGATGCATGTTTTCCTGCAAAATCTATTTTATCTAGATTGTCAAATATGTTGGTATGTGATGGTTTGTAATATGTTTCAATGATTTTTTAAACCTGTGACATCAGATGAGATTTTCATTTTCACTTTTTATTTTATTCATTTTTGTACCTTCTTTGATGAGTCTTACTATTGGGTTGTCCATTCTATTTATTTTTCAATGAATCAGGCTTCATTTTATTAGTCATTATCTTATCTTTTTGTTTTACTCATTTGTACTCAGATCTTTGTTATAAATTTTCTACCTACTTAGGTGTTAGTGTGTTTTTATGTCTCTGGTTTCTTCAGGGATAAATTCAACAGATGTTTTATATTACTTTTCTCCTCTTTGGTAGCCCTATATAGCTATACTCTTTTCTCTTTTAACTGCTTTAACATACTAAATTTTGTTAGGTTGTTTTCCCATTTGTGTGAGTGAGTCTCAAGGTAGATTTCATTTTCTCTTTGTTTTCCTCTTTGATCTATGAATTCTTTAGAAGTATGTTGCTTTAACAACATCAAATTGTCCATACTACCCAAAACAACTTATAGATTCAACACAATCCCTGGTAAAATACTAATGCCATGATTCACAGATATAGAACAAGCATTTCAAACATTTATTTGGAACTATAAATGACCCTGAAAGCCTGTAACAATTTTGGGAAGGAAGAACAAAATAGGAGGAATCACAATACCTGGCATCAAACTATTTTACAAGGTCATGGTACTCAAAAGAGTCTGGTACTGTCATAAGAACAGACACATAGCTCAATGGAACAGAATAGAGAGCCCAGAAATAAGCCCAAGTATATATGGTCAATTAATATTCACTAAAGGGGGCAGACACATAAAATAGAGTGAAAATAACCTCTTCAATAAATGGTGTTGTGAGATCTGCACAGCCACAAGCAAAAAATTGAAACTCAACCAACTTATACCATATACAAAAATAAACTACATATGGATAAAAGACTTAAATAAGTTACGACACCATAAAAGTCCTACAGGAGAATATAAGCAGGAAAATATCAGATATTCCACACAGCAACATTTTCACTAATATGTCCCCTTGAGCAAAGGCCATAAAGGAAAGAAAGAGCAAATGGGAATTCAACAGAACAAAATCTTCTAAATGGATAAACAAAGCATCAGCAAAATGAAAAGGAAACCAACTGTACAGGAAAATATATTTGCAAATGATACCTCAGACAAGGTTTTGATCTCCAAAATATATTTTCATCTTTTTTGTCTTCTTGTTTTTTAAAATTATTTTATTGTTGTTTAAGCACAGATATTTGCATTTACTTTCCACCACCCCTACCCCAGGCATTCTCACCTCCCTCCCCTGATTCCATTCCATTTTGGTTTTGTGCATGTGTCCTTTATTGTTGTTTCTGAATGCTTTCCCCTTCCCTCGGCCTTATGACCTCCCACCTTCTCTCTGGCTGGTATCAGATTGTTCTTAATTTCAATGTCTCTGGTTATATTTTACTAGCTTGTTTTTTTATTGGGTTCCACATAAATGTTTTGATCATTTAAAAAAACATGTTATTTATTTTAGAGAGAAAGGAAGGCAGGGGAAAATGGAGATAAATATCTATTTGTATTCCTTGACTTTCTCCAAATGGGGTCCTAGCCTACAAAACAGGCATGAGCCCTAAATGGAATTGAACCAGTGACATTTAGGTTCACAAGATGATGCCCAACACGCTGGGACACATCAGTCATGGATCTGCTTGTTTTCATCTTCCTCTTAAATTCTTATGCTCTTGGTTAATCTGTATCTTTCTTTTGTCTATCACTGTGGAGTTGAGATTCTGGAGGCATTTATTCTATAGGGACCAAGGTGCTGCCAAATATGTTATGATGTGGAAGGTAGCTAAAAATAAATTATTTGACCTAAAATGTCAATAATTTATGCACAGAAGAGCCCCAGTGTGAATGCATGCACTGTGCATATTTGGAATTACCTGTCAAATATTTATAAGAGGTGTGGGTTTCAAGATGCTGTAAGTTGAGGATGTGGCTTTTGCAATGTATCGAAGGTATGTCCTTTATGAGATACTTAGTGAAAAGGATTTAATTTGGTGCACTTTCTCCTGGTTTATGTAATAAATATAGCATGGGATATGTTAGGCACCAAAGCTTGGAAGCATTCAGAAGGAAGTACTGAGACTTCTAAGGAGAGATACATCCAATGTACAGAGCTAGAAAGATCTGAAATTTAAAAATAGACCCAGTTTTAGAGAACTGGGACCAAGAGTCTCTGATGTGTCTTGCTTGGGCATCTTCTTGGGCTATCTCACCTGAGGAAGCAAAGTCTTCACACAGAATAGAGGGGAGCCAATATTGGTGTTTTTGCACACTGGTGTTTTCAGATTCTGGGCTTTTGATGAAAAAGGAGTTGAGTGAAAAAATGTACAGAAGCAGGGCTGATAAGGATCAAATGAATAGGGCACTTGTTAGATATTAAGCATTTACTGGAGGGACTATCACAAGTTGGAAGGTAAGGAGACATGGGTAAGACTGAATTCCGTTGAAAGGCAGGGAGAATTATGCAGGGCTGGGGTAGGTGAACCCTTGAAATACTGGTGTGGACTTGGTGTCAGTTTGAAGGCAAAGACAGGTGGGCAGGAACAGTATCAGTTGGAAGGCAGGGAGAGGTCTGGTGCTGCTGTCAGTTTGAAGAAATGGAAGTTGGACAGGCCTAGAATGAATCATAAATAAATGTCAGGTGCGTGGAACTTCCATCTGTTGAAATTCTGGGAGAGGAGGCAGGCCTGAAATTAGTATATATTTTTTCTTTTTAATGTTATGGAGTTGCCCAGATTTATTTTTGGCATGTATTATTTTCTGATTTTTGAAGACCACTTATTGAAGAGACTTTCTAAAACTGTTGCCACTTCGTTTCATTTCCTTTAACTGATTGTGTTTTGCTTATGCATGTTCACTATAAACTAAACTATCTTCATCCTGTGCCCAACATGGAACTTGACTCTGTGAAGTTCAGACCCAGAGTTGTTTGCACAGACACTAGTGAGAGCCCCTTGCTGAGAGCCCCTTCTCTTTTCCAGCTTTCTCTGTAATCTTTTTAGACATCCTTTCTGTACCTTTCAAGGAATGGCTACAGAAATAAATTGTTTCTGCAACCTGATTCAGTCCTGCTGACATTCAAGCCTCTTGTTGGGAGCTGCCTTTCAGCTGCTTGCATGATTTTTTCCTCTGGAGCTATGATGGAGGTGATTTCGCAATTGTGGTGGAGAGGGATGACTTCTAGTGCACCAGCTGCACTGGGTCAATCATGCAGGCAGTGCGGGGCATGGGTACTCAGCCTGCGTTCCGGAGATTGTACCTGCAGAACTATTGAGAGAGTGACTTCCCGTATCTCCAAGGACACCTGGAAGGGTTGACATGCACTCACTAATGCTGCGCCTTCTCCTACTGGGATCCAAAGACCAAATGGTGATGGAGCCTGGCAACAGCAGATGTTGATGCATGGAGTTTGCTCCAGAGGCACCCACTGACTCTGGGTGTATGGGGTGGATGGTCAGGGTGGCACATACCTGGCCACCTTTGCTCCTGGGGTCCTTCCCTTCCTTGGTAAAACCTCTGAAACTTTTCTAAGTCCTGATCTGAGGATGTGAAGAGCCAGGCCACTCTCTGCCTATGTGGGTTCTGGCTGCTGTCTACCTGGCTCATGTGTGTGAGGGGCCTGGGTGCTTGTCACCAAAGCAGACTTTTTTGCTGAGTCATGTTCCAGAGGTGGGGACAGCCATGGGCTCTGCATGGAAGCACTTGGAGGGTGAGTCTGTTTGGATATGGGTAAGCTTGGGTCCCAGCCATTGGACTCAGTTTCTCTACAATGTTTTCTCCAAAGTCCCCAATTTGGGGAGTGCAGTGAGCTATTCTGTGAGTGAGGGAGGCTGGACACTGTTCTTGTCTTGCCTGCTGTCTCCTCTGCTTCTTCCTATTCCCACATCCTTCCTAGCTCTCCTGCCGAGCTTGTGTCCACTCCTGGTTCTCCAGTGCCACCCATCCATGGCATTTGGCTTTACAAGGTACATTGCTAGCTGCCTGGATGACTGTTTACCTGGGTGCTAAAGTTCACAAATTGAGCAGTCTGTGACTTACACTGGTGTGCACAGCAACTGAGTTGAGAAGCTGACCAGTCAGTCCCATACTTGCAAATTTCTCACTTAAAAATATTGCACACAGGATGCTTAAGCTTTCTCTGAATGGAGAGGGATGGAAGGAAGAGGCATAAATGCTATGTAACACTTTTTAGTTTTTGCAAATGTGGCTGGTATACAATAGCTTGTTACTTGTACAATACAGTGATTTGACATTTACCTTGCCTATAATGCAATTAGCCCACAATATCAGTTCAACTTTCACCATGCAAACTTATGACGAGGTTATTAAATTTATACCTATATTTTTTAAAAAAAGAGTAAACACATGACCATGTATCATAAAATCATTGCAATGATTACCATTATCTGTTATTGCCTATAGTTTATGGATGTTTCACAGTGGTATCTGCTAACATGGACTCTGGCCCACAGTGTCTGTGGCATTATGGCTGAGAGGAGACAAATTCACATGGACTACCGAGTCCTGTGGAGGGAAAGGGACAGCAAGGCCACTCTCTCAAGGGGAGTGAGCACCACCATTTGCCTGGACAGGCTTTTATTGGCTTACTTTGCATAGGAATACAGGGCATATATGGAAAGCTCATCAATCATTGTCAGGCAGTAATGATCAACTAGATGACATTCAAAGAACTCTGAGGGCCTATTTTGAATCAGGGTCAAATAGCTAAAGGGCCATAAAACTTTGGGGAAACAAACTCATTTCATGCTTGGACCCTTATCATTTAAATTGAGGGTATTAGCAAAGCAGGTTTCACAGGATTTAATGCTTTCTTTCTTAGGCCTGATCACCCCAGGGAACCTGCCCTTTCCAGCACAGGCCTGCACCCACCTCCAGCATTGTTTCAGGCTTAGGTTGAGAAGGGGAAGTAAGATAACCAAGAGCTTAGGAGACTTCTTGCAGACAGAATGAGGACTCAGGCTATGATAAAACTGAGGGGTGAGGAGTGAGGGTCCATCACCCCCAAGTCCTTCCCTGAGGGCCCCCTCATGATCATGCCTGTCTTAGGTCATCCCTCCCTTGAGGAATCTTACCCATCATTGGCTAACTGGTCATGCAGTAGGGGCCAAGCAGGGTGAAGTAAAGTGGGCAGTCCTGGTGCTACTGACAGGGGAATAAGCTTTGTCCCCTTGGTGGCTTAGGGTCCCAAGGTTTCTCACTCAGACTTAGCCATGTGGGGTTACAGCTTCTGAAACCAGGCAAGGTGGTTCCCAACAATCTGCTACTACAACACAAGGCAACTCCAGTCAAGTTTCTCTGCCCATAAAGGGTACCTAGCTAACTACTTCCTTGAGGAAATTTCTAAATTGTCATAGAACCCGTTGCCCCAAGTGACAATGCTGTGTGACTCTTCCAAGTTCACCAAACTTGCATTCAAACAAACTCTTCAGTGGTCTTGCATTGTCACTGTAGAGCTATAGGGGAGGAGTCATTCCTTGACATGGTAAACATCCCAGTCCAAGAGGTGTTTGAACAGAAAAGGAAGGAAGAAAGGATGGAGAAGAGACAGAAAGAGAGAGCAAGAGAGAGAATAAAGTTTCCAAAGGCCCCTTCTGCTGCCATGATACTAGAACAGGCCTACCTGCTGAATGGTTGGCCATGTTTCCAGCCTAGAGGGCTCACTATGGAGCCTAGTAGTCAGTCCCCACCAGACTGGTGGTCACTCTTATAGTTTCCAGAGAAAAAAGGTAAACCACATGGCTGGGTTGAGAGTGACAGGAGATGTGGAAGGCTGATGGAGGCAAGCAGGGAAAGGGTATAGGGAATGATGGGAGATAGCAGCGCACATTGTGCAGTGGATAGCAGAAGGCAGTTTAGGGTTCATGGTGGGTATTTCTAACGGCCATTGCTGTTGTTTTCATTTATTTATATCATTTAGAAATAACAAATGGAAGTATCTAAAATATCAATTTCTTTCATGTACATATGAAATGAGCTCACATCACTTACAGAATGTTGATGCCTGGTGACCTGCAGAAATGTAAATATGCCATTACTTCCCATTCTTCCTCCTGCCTTCATTTCTATTTTATGCAAAATTCCAGTGGCAGTGTAGTGGCTGATCTTTGTTTAACTCTACAGGTTATTTTTCTTGGGTTTCAGGGAGAGAAAACACTAAGAAAAACAAAAAACAGCAAAGTACTCAGAATAATACCCATTCCAAGTTTCATTAAGTACATAGCTTCTGTGGTGTTCTCACTCTCCCTCCATTCATGTATCCCATCTTACCCAATACCAAACCATCCTAATCCACCTCACACCACACCACTATCACCAACACCACCACTCTCCCAGTTCCAACTCCAGACCACCCAATCTGCTGTCTCACTCTAGGGCTGCACTGTTCTGGCTATGGCATAGGATTGGAATCATACTCTGTCATCTTTGATGACTGGGCTCATATCATGTAGCACAAGTTTTACTACATGCAGAGTCACCCACACTTGTGCATGTATCAGTGTTTTGTTCCTTTGTATGGCTTCAATATTTCCCATCATAAGCCTTTCATCTAAAATAAATAGGTGATGGATGTTTCCATATGCTAGCAAATCTGAGCCCCCCCCCCCCGCCTTTGAGAGAATGCAAGTGAAACAACCTGATTATAGAAAAAAGAAGAGAGAAGCATACAGGTATCAGGTGGCTGATTGTGGTCCCACAGGCCAGCACTGAGAACCCTCTAAAATCTAGGTGAACCACATTCCCTTTATGCTCTGAGGCTTTATCTACCCCTGACATGGAGGGAAATAATCTGGTGAATGTCAACTGTCCCCAATTTAGAGACAGTGTGCAAGAACAACATGCACAATGAGAATGTAAATTTTAAATAAAGATTCTACTTGTTCTTGGTTTCACATTAAACTGAGTTGTGATTCTCTCTTTTTGGAGATTCCAGACTTAGAAAAGGGACAAATTCTTGAAGATTTCAGGAATACAGCCCATTTCAGTGAAGGAATCTGAGATGACTCAGGAAAAAGCACTAGGTTTTGATGTCAAATACCTGACAGATGACTCAAAGTATAATTGAAAAAAAGTGTACATAAGAACTACTGTGATAGAATGGAACATAAACACAAGAGTGGTTTAAATTTAAAAGAATGATAAATTCAACATCAGGCTGCATGCAAGAAATTAGCCACCATCAATGTGGGATAATGACATTGTCACAAATAGGTATGTTTTCCTCAGGTAGCATAATGCTTTGAAGGAAATAATTGAAGAATACACCCAACTAACTCATCTCAAATTGTAGTTTTCTAAGTCAAATTATTTTTTTTTAGCTCAGGCCTTCATGTCCCTCAAAAACTGGACATTTCAGAGTGAGCACCAGATATTGGTTCTTTCAGTGTTTCCTGGTGGTGTTACTTAAGTTCTGTCTTATTTTCCTTAGTGTGGAGAGCACACCAACTTGGTTTGACTGAGGCTTGCATTTGGAAGGACCTTCAGAAAACCTAAGACCAGAGTTTTCTGTGGTGTCCACAATACCATCTTCTTATTCAGAACCATTGTTTCCATGACTACCTACCTGTTCACTTCTCTGACATTCAACACCATCCAAAATATCTTGTAGAGACTGGTTACTAAGTGAGCACTGTTTTTCTTGTCAGCATAAGGTGCCACAGCCCACCTTCAGCTTCTGACTTTGAAATATCCCCTCATCTCTCTGAGATTCATTTGGATTCTCTAAACAAGTTGATGGTAGAAAATAAACCTTGAATAGATTTTGTAAATTTAATTAAATTAGACATGGCAGGTGCTTCTCTGGGCTTTGGACTGTAAAATATACCGCTAGATTCACTGTGTCTGTTCATCTTGTGAAGTCTCCTTCCCCTATGGCAAGCCTTCTTTGTCACTGGTGTATGGTCATTGTGATGTTGGAAAAGCTCATGGAAATAAACCTATCCACATTTCCTGGTGACATGTACATGGTCCCAGTTTTCATTTTCAGTGTGACATATTAGAGGTCTCTGGCAGCAGCAGAGAAACACCAGGCCCACTCAGAGTACTTGCAATGTTTTTGATGTAGTTCATTCGTGTACCTAGTATTTAAAGCACCTGCTACCTGTGTTACTCTCTGTAACATGTAGCATAACTCAATAAAAGATGCAGACTCAAGCCTAAAATTAAGTTTTAGTCAGAGGGTCAGACATTCACATTAGAAATTATTTGAAGTCACTTTTGTATATAGTTGCAGATGTTATTTTTATAATATTCTCTGTATCAGGAAACATTATATAAATTATGGCCAGAATGACAAATTATAGGACATCGAAATGTATCTAACCTATGTGTCCCCCCAAAGGCCTCATATTTCCAAAAACTTGTTTGGGGGGAAAAGAATGTGAATTGTTGGTGAGGAGGACATGGCAGAAATTTAAATGTAACCCAATCCTATCTTAAAGTGTGGACCTTCTATTCTTTTCCAATATAATTGCCTGCCCTTTCCTGGTGCCCATCACCCTGAAATTCACCACCACCAACCTATGCAATACAGAAGGCATGAGGCCAGACTCTGTGAAAGTTCTACTGCACAAAGTCAAACCAGTGAAAACCTGGTCATAATACATGATAAAAGCTCCCCATTTTTTCACCTTTCTCCCCCCATCACTGAATTTTCTTTTTAAATTTTATGATGATGTGGATTGATAAGGAACACTTTCAGGTCAAATCTGGAATTGCCACAAATAAGTGACATGACTTGAAATTAGCAAACTTGCCTTTTGAATTCTTTATCAGTAATATTGAGTTTTACAAAGCAATGACCCTACACTGTTGTTTTTCTAGTTAAATATGGAAAGTGTACTTTTTATTTTAAATATTGTGCTTTAAAATTAATAAGGAAATACTGGCCTTAACTGCCATGTTAAATCATTTTCCTTGACAGATATTTTTAGAACACTTCATTGAAAAATGCACTTCAACATTTTTCCTAGTGCACATGCAATATTTTCAAAATAGATAACTTACAAAGTGACAAAACAAGACTCAAAAAATTCAAAATACTTGAAATTATATTCACATTATTTTCAGAACATAGTAGTAACTAAAATCCAGTATAGGCAAAACAAAACAACAATAAAAATTATGAGAAAATTATACATCATGTTCTAAATAACCAATACATCAGAAGAGCGAAAATTTTTTTAAAAATGAAAACATTACTTGACACAAATGAAAGGAAAATAACCTTACTAAAATGGAGATACATCATAAATAGTTGTAAAGAAAACATTACATGTGTACAGGACAGTGACAAGAGTAAAAAAAAATAGGCTTTTCTCCTGGAAAGAATACATTGGAGGAAACTACTATAGAAGCTTATTCTACTACAATGATGACATAGTCTTATGCACCCATTCCCTTAGTTGCTCACAGAAAATTGATTTCAGTAGCTCTTTTGCTATGAAACTTACCATGAAAGTGGTATTTTAGTAGATCCATCAATGGAAGTGCTAAAAACAGTATGTATTATCGGAGACACAATTCATTTCGTCTTCTACTGAAAGGAGTACATTGACCTGGTGTTATAAGCACTGAAGAAGATATTTGCTTATAGCCTGCTTCGTATGAAACATTCCCTTTCCTGAGTAATTCAGAAGGGTTCAAACATTTCATTACTGTTTTATCACAGAGAAATGCACTTGGTGATAGAGAGCTAACTGTTAGGTTCATATTCACTTTGAGATTCACAAGATTATTTTGTCCAATTCAGGTACTAGGCTGTACATGAATGTCTTAGTTGGGCTATGCATTTCTGCAGGAAAGAATACATTGGAGAAAACTCTATTATAGAAGCCTATTCTCCTTGAAAGTTCACATACTCTATGCATGCATGCACTCATTTGCTGATGAAAAATAATTTCAGTAGCTCTTTCACTATCAAACATTCCAGAGAAATTATATTTCAGAAAGATGCTTCAACGGAATTCTGAAAAGAATACAAATTATGTGAGACAACACTCATGTTATTCTCTACTGAAATGAGTACATTGACATGGCCTTAATTATTGTAGATGGGTTTTGTTGAAAAACCTCTTCGTATGAAATATTTTCATTCTGAGTGATTTAGAGGGGTACAAACACTTCAGTACTGTATTTATCAGAGTGGAAGGCATTTGGATCCCCAAAACTGTACTGTCAGTTTTCTATTTTCTTAGACATTCACCAACCTGTATCATCCATGTTAGATAGTACACTGTACATGCATTTCTTAGTTGGGCTATGCTTTTCTCCTGAAAAGAATACTTTGGAGAAAACTGTGGTAAAGAAGATAGCTCTATTTCAAGCATGACATACTTCTATGCATCCATTCACTTATTTGCTCACGGAAAAGTGATTTCAGCGGTACTTCGCTATAATACTTTCCTCTAAAGTGGTTATATTTCAGAAAGAAACCTCAATACAGGTGCTGAAAACAGTACATATTTTCAGACATAGCATTCATTTCAACATCTGCTGAAATGAGGACATTGACCTGGTGATATAAACACTGCGAACTGCTTTGCTAAATACCTGCTTTGTATGAAATATTCTCAAATCCAAGTGCTTGGGAGGGTTTCAAACTATTCATTACTGTTTCATTGGAGTGAAATGCACTTGGAGCACAGAGAGGGGACTGTTAGGTTCATGTTCATTTTGGCATTCAGAAAACTTTTGTCTAATTCTGGTAGTAGGCTCCACATGCATGTCTTAGCTGGGCTATGCTTTTCTACAGTAAATAATATATTGGAGAAAACTGTACTACAGAAGTTTATTCTGCTTCAACGATGACATAGTCTTTTGTATCCATTCACATGTTTGCTGATAGAAAAGTGATTTCAGTAGTTCTTTCACTATCAACTTACCATGAAAGTAATATTTCAGAAAGATACTTCAATGGAAGTGCAAAAAACAGTACATATTATTGGAGACATCACTCATTTCATCTTCTACTGAGAGGAGTACATTCACATGGTGTTATTAACAATGCAGAAGGTGTTTGCTTATAGCCTGTTTCATATGAAACATTCTCTTTCCTGAGTTATTTGGAGGGGTTCAAACATTTCATTACTGTTTTATCAGAGAGAAATGCACTTGGTGACAGAAAGCTGATTGTTAGGTTCATATTCACTTTGAGATTCACAAAACTACTTTGTCAAATCAGGTACTAAGATGCGCATGCATGTCTTAGTTGGGCTACACATTTCTGCAGGAAAGAATACATTGGAAAATACTGGAAAAACACTCTAATAGAAGTTTATTCCCCTTCAAAGATCACATAATCTATGCATGCATTCACTCATTTGCTGATGTAAAATAATTTAAGAAGCTCTTTGTTATGTAACATTCCTTGGAAGTAATATTTCATAAAGATGCTTCAACACAATGCTGAAAAGAGTACAAATTATCTGAGACAACATTCATTTCATTTTCTACTGAAATGAGTACATTGACATGGCCTTAAACAGTGTAGATGGCTTTTTTTGAAAACCCACTTCATATAAAATATTTTCATTCCAGAGTGATTTAGAGAGGTACAAACACTTCAGTACTGTATTTCTTGGAGTAGAAGACACTTGGATCCCCAAAAGTGTACTGTCAGATACATATTCACTTACACATTCACAAACATGTAGAATCCACATTAGGTAATACACTGTACATGCATTTGTAGGTTGGGTATGCTTTTCTCATGGAAAGAATACTTTGGAGAAAACTGTGGTATAGAAGGTAGGTCTATTTCAAACATGACATGATTCTATGCATCCATTCACTCATTGGACCTCAGAAAAGTCATTTCAGTACTACTTTCACTATAACATTTTCATCTGAATTGATTATGTTTCAGAAAGTTTACTCAATGCAAGTGCTGAACATACTGTATATTTTCACATATGCCACTAATTTTTACATCTACTGAAATGAGTGCATTTATCTGGGGTTCTAAACACTGCAAACTATTTTTGCTAAAAACCTGCTTCTTATGAACATTGACATATCTGAGGGATTGCAAATGGTTCAAAAAATTCATTCCTGTTTTATCCAAGAGAAAGGCACCTGGTAACAGAAAGTGGACTGTGAGGTTCATATTCACATTGAGATTCACAAAACTGTTTTCTCCAATTCAGGTACTGGCTGTACATGCTTGTCTTTGTTGGACTATGTATTTCTGCTGAAAGAATACATTAGGGAAATCTCTACTATAAAAACATATTCTCCTTCAAAGATCACATAGTCTATGCATGCATGCACTCATTTGCTGATGGAAAAAAAAATTCAGTAACTCTTTCGCTATCAAACATTACAGAGAAGTGATATTTCAGAAAGACACTTCAACAGAATGCCAAAAACAGTACATCTACTGTGAGACATAACTCATTTCATCTTCTATTGAAATGAGCACCTTGATGAGGCATTGAACAGTGTAGAGGGCTTTTCTGAAAAGCTGCTTCACATGAAATATTTTCATTACCGGATGGTGTATTAGAGCACCAACTCTTCAATTCTGTATCATCAGAGTGCGATGTACTTGAAGCCACAAAGGTGCTCTTTTAGGTCCATATTCACTTAGACATTCTCAAACCTGTGGAGTCCAAGTTATGTAGCACAGTCTACATGCATTTCTTAGTTAGGCCATGCTTTTCTCCTGAAAAGAATACATTGGGAAAACTATGGTATAGAAGCTTACTCTGTTTCACAAATAACATAGCCTTGTGCATGCATTCCCTCATGTTCTGATAAAAGTGATTTGGAAACTCTTGTGCCTCCAAATGTACAATGAAAATGACATTTGAGGAAAAAACTTCAACTTATGTGCTAAAAGCAGCACGTATTAGCTGAGACACTGTTGATTTTCACTTGTACTGAAATGAGTACGTTGACCCTGATTTATAAAGCTACAGAAAGAATTTACTTAAAACCTGCTTTGTAGGTAACATGCTCATTGCCCAGTCATTTGGAAGGGTTCAAAGAATTCATTACTGTACTATCACAGTGCAATGCACTTGGTTACAGAAAGTGGATTGCTGGCTTCACAGTCATTTCGCATTTCACAAAACTATTTTGTCTGACTCAGATACTAGGCTTTACCTGTACATCTTAGTGGGGCTACATTTACAGCAGGGAGAAATACATAGGAAAAACCTCTACTTGGAAGCTTATTCTCCTTCTAAAATCTCAGAGTCCTATGTGAGTGTTCACTTATTTGTTGATGGAGAAACATTTCAGCAGCTCTTTTGCAATTGCACACTCCATGGAATTGACCTTTCAGAATGATACTTCAACAGAATGCTGAAAACAGTATGGCCAGTCTGAGACACCACTCGTTTCATCTTCTACTGAAATGAGTACCTTGATAAGGCATTGAACAGTGTAGAGGGCTTTTCTGAAAAGCCGCTTCATATGAAATATTTTCATTCCCGGGTGGTATAGAGTGCCAACACTTCAACTCTGAATACACTTGGAGCCTCAAAGGTGCACTTTTAGGTTCATGTTCACTTAGACATTCTCAAACCTGTGGAGTCCAAGTTATGCAGTACAATTGACACACATTTCTTAGTTAGTCCATGCTTTTCTCCTGGAAAGAATACATTGGAGAAAACTATGGTATAGAAGCTTACTCTGCTTCACAGATGACATAATCTTGTGCATATGTTCCCTCATGTTCTGAGAAAAGTGATTTGGAAGATATTGTGTCTCCAAACTTACCTGAAAATTACATTTGAGAAAGAAACTTCAACTTATGTGCTGAAAGATGCACATCTTAGCTGGGACACTGTTCATTTTCACTTGCACTGAAATGAGTTCATTGACCCAGCATTATAACACTGCAGAGTTTGCTTAAAACCTGCTTTGTAGGTAACATCTAATTGCCCAGTCCTCTGGAAAGGTTCAAAGAATGCATTACTGTACTATCAGAGTGTATTGCACTTGGTTACAGAAAGTGGACTGCTAGCTTCATAGTCATTTCAACTTCCACAAAACTGTTTTGTCCGAGTCAGGTAGTAGGCTGTACCTGCACATGTTAGTGGTGCTTCGTCTTCAGCAGGGAAAAATACCTAGGAGGAAACGCTACGTGGAATTTTATTCTCCTTCTAAGATCACCGAGTCCTATGTGAGCAATCACTTATTCGCTGACAGAGAACCATTTCAGCAGCTCTTTTGTTATTGGACACTCCATGGAATTGATCTTTCAGAATGACCCTTCAACGGAATACTCAAAACAGTATGTCCAGTCTCAGACACCACTCATTTCATCTTCTAATGAAATGAGTACCTTGGTAAGGCATTGAACAGTATAGAGGGCTTTGCTGAAAAGCTGCTTCATAGGAAATATTTTCATTCCCGGGTGGTATATGGTACCAACTCTTCAACTCTGTATTATCAGAATGGAATGCACTCTGAGACCCAAGGGTGAACTTTTAGGTTCATATTCCCTTAGACATTCTCAAACCTGTAGAGTCCAAGTTATGCAGCATAGTCAGCCTGTACTTCTTAGGCCTCATTTCTCTCCTGGAAAGAGTACATTGGAAAAAACTGTGGTATAGAAGCTTACTGTATTTCACAGATGACAAAGTGTTGTGCATGCATTCGCTCATGTTCTGAGAAAAGTGATTTGGGAGCTCTTGCATTTTGTGAATGTCGAAAGGAATATGAAACTAACAGTCCACTTTCAGTCACTGAGTGCATTTCTCTCTGATAAAATAGTTAAGAATTGTTTGAATCCTTCCAAGTCCCTTGGGAATGAGATTGTTTCATACAAAGCAAGTTTTAGGCAAACACTTTCTGCAGTGTTTATAACCCCAGGTCAGTGGACTCATTTCAGTAGAAGATGATATGAATGGCATGTCCAATAATACATACTGTTTTTAGCATTCTGTGCAAGAGTCTTCTTGAAATTTCAATTCCCTGGAGTATATGCCAGTGTAAGAGCTCCTGAAATAATATTCTGTCTGGAAATGAGTTTATGCTAGCTTGGCACTATGTGATATTTGAAGGAGAATTAGTTTCTATAGCAGTTTTCTCTTATGTATTTTTTCCAGCAAAAAAGAGTTGCCCAACTCAGACATGCATGTACAGCCAACTACATGACTTGGACAAAACAGTTTTGTGAATGTCCAAATGAATATGAAGCTAAGACTCCACATTCTGTATCCAGGTGCATTTCTCTCTGATAGAACAGTAATGAATTGTTTGAACCCTTACAAATCACTTGGAATGAAAAAGTTTAGAATGAAGTGGGTTTCAAGCAAACAATTTCTGCAGAGTTTATAACCACAGGTCAATGTACTCATTTCACTTGAAGCTGAAATGAATGGTGTCTCTGGCATTACATGCTGTTTGAGTACTTCTGTGGAAATACTTTTTCTGAAATGACACTTTCGTGGTAAGTTCGATAGTGAAAGAGCTACTGAATCACTTTTTTTCCCCCAGCAAATGAGTGAATGCATGCATAAGACTATGTCATTTATGAAATAGCAGAAGCTTCTGTACCACAGTTTTCCCCCATGGACTGTCTCTAGGGGAAAAACATAGCTTAACTAAGAAATGCATGTATACTCTACTATGTAACTTGATCTGTACAAGATTGTGAAGATCTTGGTGAACATGAACCTAAAAGTACACTTCTGGGGCTCCAAGTGCATTATACTCTGATAATACAGTGGTGATGTGTTTGCGTTGCTCTAAATCACTTGAGAATGAAAATCTTACTCACAAAGCGTGTTTTCAACAAGAGCCATATACAGTGTTTAGCATCTTAACAATATACTCATTAAAGTATAAGATGAAATGACTAGTGTGTCAGATGGCACATACTGTTTGCAGCATTCTGTTGACGTATCTTCCTGAAATATCAATTCCATGCATTGTGTGATAGCGTAAGAGCTTTTGAAATATTTTCTGATAACAAATGAGTGAATGCTAGCATAGCACTATATGAACTATGAAGGATATTGAGCTTCTAGAGTCAAGCTTCCTCCTATGTATTTCTCTCAGGAAAAAAGTGTAGCCCATCTCAGACATGCATGTACAGCCAACTACATGACTTGGACAAAACAGTTTTGTGAAAGTCAAAATGTATATGAAGCTAACAGTCCACTTACTGTCACTGAGTGCATTTCTCTATGTCAAAATAATAAAGAATTGTTTGAACCCTTCCAAATCCCTTGGGAATAAGATTGTTTCATATGAAGTGGGTTTTAAGCAAACACTTTCTGCAGTGTTTATAACCCCAGGTAAATGGACTCATTTCAGTAGAAGGTGATATGAGTGGTGTCTCTGATAATATGTAGTGTTTTCAGCATTCTGTGCAAGTATCTTTCTGAAGTATCATCACTTCTGTGGAAAATTTGATAGGGAAAGAGCTGCTGAAATAGTTTTACACAATTTCCAAATGTGGTACACAATGTGCAGGTGTATGTGAGCTTTGAAGGTGAATAAGCTTCCATAGTACAGTTTTCTCCAATGAAATATTTCCAGTAGAATGGTGTAGCCCAGATAAGACATGTGTGTACAATGTACAATGAGACTTGGACTCTACAGGTTTGTGAATGTGTACATGAATAGGAACTTAACAATACATTTTGGGAGCTCCACGTGCATTTCACTCTGGTAACACAGTACTGAAGAGTTTGCACACATTCTGTATCCAGGTGCATTTCTCTCTGATAGAACAGTAATGAATTGTTTGAACCCTTACAAATCACTGGAAATGAAAAAGTTTAGATCGAAGCAGGTTTCAGGCAATCAATTACTGCAGAATTTAAAACCACAGGCCAATGTTCTCATTTCACTTGAAGCTGAAATGAATGGTGTCTCCGGTAATACATACTGTTTGAGTACTTCTGTGGAAATATTTTTCTAAAATGACACTTTTGTCGTGAGTTTGATAGTGAAAGAGCCACTGAATCTTTTTTTTCCAGCAAATGAGTGAATGCATGCATAGGACGATGTCATTTATGAAATGGTGGGAAGCTTCTGTACCACAGTTTTACTATATGTATTATCTCTAGGGAAAAAGCATAGCTTAACTAAGAAATGCATGTATACTCTACTATGTAACTTGGTCTGTACACGATTGTTAAGATCTTGGTGAATGTGAACCTAAAAGTACATTTCTGGGGCACCAAGTACATTACTCACTGGTAATATAGTAGTGAAGTGTGTGCCCTCCTCTAAAACCGTGGACAATGAGATCCTTACTCACAAAGCACATTTTTAGCAAGAGCCATATACAATGTTTAGCTTCTTAACAAAGTACTCATAAAAGTAGAAGATGAAATGACTAGTGTGTCAGATGGTACATACTGTTTTCAGCATTCTGTTGAAGGATCTTCCTGAAATGTCAATACCATGGATTGTGTGACACTGTAAGACCTGCAGAAATTAGTTCCCATAAGCAAATGAGTAAATGCTAGCAGAGCAGTATACGATCTATGAAGGAGATTGAGCTTCTACAGTTGAGTTTCCTTCTATGATTTTTCTCTGGCAAAAAAGTGTTGCCTTACTCACACATGCATGTATAGCCAACTACATGACTTGGACAAAACAGTTTTGTGAATGTTGAAATGAATATGAAGCTAAGACTCCATTGCTGTATCCTGGAGCATTTTTCTCTGATAGAACAGTCATGAATTGTTTGAACCCTTACAAATCATTGCAAATGAACAAGTTTAGAATGAAGCAGCTTTCAGGCATACAATTTCTGCAGAGTATATATCCACAGGTCAATGTTCTCACTTCACTTGAAGTTGAAATGAATGGTATCTCTGGTAATACACACTGTTTTAGTACTTCTGTGGAAATATTTTTCTGAAATGACACTTTTGTGGTAAGTTCGAGAGTAAAATAGCCACTGAATATTTTTTTTCAGCAAAGGAGTGAATGTATGCATACAACTATGTCATTTATGAAATAACGGAAGCTTTTCTGTACCACAGTTTTCCCCAAGGTATTGTCTCTAGGGGAAAAGCATAGCTTAACTAAGACATGCATGTATAGGAGACACCTGAAGTCCAGGGTGACAGCAATGTCCGAAGGGTCTGAGCACCTGTCAAGGGTGTGGGGGACCGCACCTGGTGACTGCATCAAAACTTGTGCCTGGACCATGAATTTCAGGTACAAACTTTATTCCACTGTCTCCTTTTTGATTTCTACAACTTCTGGATCTATCAAGGTGCACTTTATGATTGGCTATAACAGCAAAATCCCAGAGGAGGATGATGGTGTGGTAGGAGGGAACAGATTACACCTCCCCCTACACACAGGAGAAAAACCTAGCTGTTCTATGGAGGAACAGAGCAAACAGCCAACAGTACCCCCAGCATATATGAAAACAAGAGACCAAAAGTTGTAGCGGACACTGAAAAACCAGATGATAAGGAGAGAGCTTCAGGACAATAAGGTCCCAGGGACCAGTGCGGGGACCAGGGCCGCTGCAGCCCCAGGCCTGGCGCCTGCCACAGGGTCTGCCACAGGGTCTTTGGGAGAGAGCCTGGTCAACTGCTCCCTCCCTAGCCAAACAAGGTTTGAGCAGCAACCAGAGAGACCTGGCTGCTTGATGTTGCAGAGAGGAGAATAAGCACTAAGTGGCAAACACACAGGGGCTGTGAGCACCCATGGAGTCTGTGGACACTGGTTGGGGAAAGTTAAGAGTCACACAGTGATGGGCCCTGACCCTGATAGTCCCTGATCTGGCTGGAGAATTGGGCAGTGCCAGAGGCCAGGCCACTGTACAGAGCAGCGGGATTGTGTAGGAGGAATTTCTCAAAAAGAAAAAGTGAAAAGAGAGACACTGTTTGGGGAATTCTCCTGAAGTAGCCTCTCTGGCTAGCTCCCCACCCAGCTTGGTCAGCAGAAGGCCCTGCACACCCACATAGCACTGGAAAGGAAGGGTGTGCTCCCAAATCTGTGGGACCCAGGCAGTCTGGCTGAGTGCGGCCGAGTGCACACCTGAACCCCAGCCTGTGCTTTGTGAGTAAGGATATGAACCCCTGTCCCATACCCAAGGCCCCACAGAGGAGGTGCCAAGCTGTGCAGATCAGATCAGGAAGGGAGAAAAGCCATACCAATCGCCCCTCAGCCTGCTATAGTCAGAAAGACCAGAAAAACCAGTTTTGCCAGTTTGAAACCAACAAGAGGCTCTGGCGGTTTTTGTTGTTGTTGTTGTTGTTGTTGTTGTTGTTGTTCTTGTTTAAGTAATTTTTTATTCTTTAATTTTCATTACTTTTTATCTTTGAATTCCTTTTTTCTTCTTTCTTGTTTTCTTCCTTCTTCCTTTTTTTCCAATTTCATCTCATCTTCCTTCCTTCTCCTTTTTTTTTTTTTATTAAATAACCACAAGTCAGACAAAATATCTGGAACTGTGAAAAGACCACAGTTGGACCCAAAGAGGGGGCATCCCAACAGCTGAGACAGTGAGACAAATTTCGCTTTGCTGTTACAGAAAACCTGCAGGTTATTGCATATTTGTATTATTATTTTTCCCATTATTCTTACATCTTTCATTTGAATAGTATTTTTGTATTCCTCTTCTTTCTGTATACTGTTCTTTGCTTGGCTGGTTATATTGCATCATTTGACAGGTTTCCCCTGTTCTCTCTTTCACAGTGTGTTGCTAATTTACTGTTCTTCACTTCACTAGTGTTCCATTAGCACACTACTCAAGGTCCTATACTCCCAATTCTTGTTATCCAGATCACATAGATTCTGTCATATGATTGGGGCTCTAATATTATTGTAAATAATAGCTGTCCCATACAACTGTAAATATTTTGCAACAGCCCTCCCAGATCTTAGCCCACTTCACAGTTTCCTGAACTCTATTACTGTAGTGGTTGACTCTATTCTTTCACACACTATACCTATTTACTATCTTTTACTCTCAACCTTACCTCAGAATCTGACTTCTCATAACCTCACTGCTTTCTAGATCCAGTTCACAATCCTTCCCTCCTCAACAAGAGTCTCATCTTCTTTCTATCCTTTCTAAAAAGTGGCTAGTTGGGTGGAAGGTCATGGTTAACATTATACATAGCCAAAGGATCTCCAATCTCTTCTCTCCAGCTGCTACTGTAAATATCATAGAATACTCTCTTGCTGTCTTAAACCATTTTCCCTCCCCCCTCCAACTGATCACAAAAAAGAGTAGGTGGAAGCAATGAACACCAGGATACCCACTGGAAGAGCAAACCCAGAAACAAAGGAAGCACTAACAGATCATGACAGAAGAAGGTGAAGGAGGGAGTAGATACCACACAAACCTCAATCCAGGACCTATCTGGAAATACAACTTAATATTGGAGAAACAACATAGTACAAACAACTGAACAAGAGCAAGAGAGAATCCTCAAAATCTTGTACACAAGGAAGAACCAGCTTCAACACAACCTGCCCTCACCAGCAAAACAAAATACAAGAGGTGGTGGCCAGAGTGACCCTCAGATAGCCAGCTGGTGAGAAGGAACCACGAAAGAAAGACCCAACAACAATCAAAACCCAAAGACAAACACAGAGCCAACTTAAACAACAGCCCAAGACCAGTGAGCTCAGGAGATCCACGAGACAGCATCACTGAATCTCACAGGTATTCTACCACACAAGTTCACGCTATAAACCCAGGGAGCCAGAAGAGATCAATTTAAGAAGCCGAGGCTAACAAGAAGAGTGTCAAAAACAATGGGAAGACAAAGAAACAGTCCCCAAATGAAAGGAAAGGAGGATGCCTCAGAAAGAATGCTAAATGAAATAGAGGCAACTCAACTATCAGATATGGAGTTCAAAGCAATGGTTATCAAGAAGCTCAATGAGCTCACAATGAGCTACCAGAAACTACATGGAAACTACAATGAACTAACTGCAAACTATATCAACATGAAAAAGGAAATAGAAACTATCAACAAGGGCCAAGAGGAAACAAAGAATACAATTTCCAAACTGAAGAACACAGTAGAAGGAATCAAAAGCAGACTCAATGAAGCTGAAGATCGGATCAGCAAGTTGAGGGACAAATAGAAAAAAACACCCGGAAAGAGCAAAAAAAAGAAAAAGAGGCTCAGAAGGAATGAAGAGGGATTAAGACAAATGCAAGATAACATGAAACATAATAATATCCATATAATACAGATACTAGAAGGAGAAGAGGAGCAAGGGATCAAAAACCTGTTTGAAAAAATAATTATAGAAAACCTCCCTAATTTGAAGAGAAAAAGTTACACAAATCCAGGAAACTCAGAGAGTCCCAATCAAGAGGAACCTAAAGAGGCCCACTTCAAACACATCATAATTAAAATGGCAATTCGAAGACAAAGAGAGAATCTTAAAGGCAGCAAGGGAGAAACAGGAAGTAACATACAAGGGCACCCTGATAAGCTTAGCAGCTGACTTCTGAATGGAAATGCTCCAAGCCAGAAGAGAACAGCAAGAAATATTCCAAGCAATGAGAACCAGAGGCCTGCAACAAAGACTATTTCACCCAGTAAGTCTCTCAATCAATAGAAGGCCAAATAACGAGCTTCCCCCCAAAAAAGGTGTGTTCTTAAAGAACACACCTCCACCAAACCAGTTCTGCAAGAGATGCTGCAGGGACTCCCTTAAGGAAAGGAAGGAGGAGAGACAGAGATAGAGAGAAAGAGAGACAGAGAGAGACAGAGAGAGAGAGAGAAACAGACAGGTACAAAAATGGCAATGAATAAGTACCTATCAATAATAACCTTAAACATAAATGGATTAAATGCTCTAATCAAAAGATATAGAATAGCTGAATAGATAAGAAAGCATGACCCACACATATGCTGCCTACAAGAGACCCACCTCAGGACAAAAGACCTACACAGAATCAAAGTGAAGGGCTGTAAACAAATTTTGCAAGCAAATGGACAGGGAAAAAAAAGCCGGGGTAGCAATATTCATATCAGACAAAACAGACTTCAAAAAAGGGCCATAAAGAGAAACCCAGAATGTCACTTTATAATACTCAAGGGAAGAATACACCAAGAAGACATAAACATCGTAAATATATATGCATTCAACATAGGAGCACCCAAATACATAAAGAAAGTCTTAGAGGACTGCAGGAAAGATATGGACAGCAACAGAATTATAGTAGGGAATTTTAACACCCCACTGTCAAAAGTGGACAGATCTTCTAAACAAAATATCAACAAAGACATTGTGGCATTGAACAATACCCTAGATGAAATGGACTTAACTGACACATATAGAGGCCTCCATCCCAAAGAAGCTAAATACACATTCTTTTCAAATGAACATGGAACATTTTCAAAGATAGACCACATGAAAGGACACAAAACAAGCCTCAACAAATTCAAGAAAATTGAAATCATACCAAGCATTTTCTCTGACCACAAGGGACTGAAACTAGAAACCAACCCCAAGGGGAAAAACCCCAAACACTCAAAATCATGGAGATTGAATAGCATGCTATTAAACAATGAATGGGTCAAGAATGAAATTAGGGAAGAAATCAAAAAGATTCATGAAACAAACAAAAATGAATTCACAACAACCCAAAACTTATGGGACACAGAGAAGGCAGTCCTGAAAAGGAAGTTCATAGTGATACAGGCCTACCTAAAAAAAGATAGAAATATTTTAAACAAACAACCTAATCCTATGCCTACATGAACTTGAGGAACAACAACAAAGATAGCCCAGAGCAAGTAGAAGGAAGGAAATAACAAAGATCCAAGCACAATTAAATGACATAGAGACTAAAAGCACAATTCTAAGGATCAATGAACCCAGGAACTGGTTCTTTGAAAACATAAACAAAATTGACAAGCCTTTAAGCAGGCTCATCAAGAAAAAAAGAGAAAGGACCCAAATAAACACAATCAGAAATGAAAGAGGAGAAACTACAACTGATACCACAGAAATACGAAGGATTGTAAGAAATTACGATGAAGAACTCTACGCCAAGAAATTTGAAAACCTAGGTGAAAGGACAAATTTCTAGAAAAATATAATCTTCCCAAACTCAATAAAGAAGAAGCAGAAAGCCTGAACAGACCAATAACAGCAGATGAAATTGAAGCAGTGATAAAAAAAAAAAAAACTCCTGACACACAAAAGCCCTGGACCAGATGGTTTCACAGAAGAATTCTACAAAGCATTTAAGGAAGAGCTAACCCCTCTGTGAAGGAGAGCTAATAGTCTCCTTCACAGACTATTATAAAAAATCCAAAATGATGGAAGACTCCCAAACTCTTTTTGGAAGCCAGCATCATCCTAATCCCCAAACCAGATAAAGACACAACAAGGAAAGAAAATTTCAGGTCAATATTGTTGATGAACATAGATGCTAAAATCCTCAACAAAATATTGGCAAACCGCATCCAACAATACTTTAAAAAGATCATACACCATGACCAAGTGAGATTCATCCCAGGGATGAAAGGATGGTTCAATATTCACAAATCAGGAAATGTAATAGATCACATAAACAGAAGCAAAGAGAAAAATCACATGATCAATAGATGTGGAAAAAGCATTTGGTAAGGTACAGCACACACTTTTGATAAAAACACTTAGCAAGATGGGAATAGAGGGAGCATTCCTCAATATAATAAAGGCCATATGTGAGAGACCTACAACCAACATCATACTCAATGGGCAAAAACTAAAATCTTTTCCATTAAGATCAGGAACAAGATAAGGCTGTGCACTTTCATGACTTCTATTCAATATACTATTGGAAGTCTTAGCCATAGCAATCAAACAACAAAAGGAAATAAAAGACATCTAAATTGGAAAGGAGGAATCAAAACTATCATTGTTTGCAAATGACATGATAGTGTACATGGAAAATCCTATAGACTTTGCCAAAAAAATGCTTGACCTAATAAATGAATTTGGCCTAACAGCAGGATACAAAGTCAATATCCAGAAATTAAAGGCATTTTTGTATACCAACAATGAAACAGCAGAAGCAGAAATCAAGAAAAAAATCCCATTCAATATAGCAAAAAGAAAAGTAAAATACTTAGGAATAAACCTAACCAAGCAGGTAAAAGAACCGTATGGAGAAAACTACACAACACTAAAGAAAGAAATCAAGGAAGACACAAACAAATGGAAACATATACCGTGTTCATGGATCGGAAGCATTAACACCATCAAAATGTCCATACTACCTAAAGCAATGAACACATTCAATGCAATACCTATGAAAGTACCAATGGCATATTTCACAGACATAGAACAAACACTTCAAAATTTTATATGGAACCACAAATGACCCAGAATAGCTGCTGTAATTTTGAGAAAGAAGAGCAGAGTACGAGGGACCACAATACCTGATACCAAACTGTATTACAAGGCCACTGTAATCAAAATAGCCTGGTAGTGGCATAAGAACAGGCACATGGACCAGTGGAACAGAACAAAGAGCCCAGAAATAAACCCAAGTCTCTACAGTCAATTAATATTTGACAAAGGAGGCAGCAACATAAAATGGAGTAAAAATATCCTCTTCAACAAATGGTGTTTGGAGAACTGGACAACTACATGCAAAAAAAATGAAACTCGAGCACCAGCTTATACCATACACAAAAATAAATTCAAGGTGGATAAAAGATTTAAATACAAGCCATGATACCATTAAAGTCCTAGAGGAGAATATAGGCAGGAAAATGTCAGCTGTTTCACGCAGCAATGTTTTTACTGATACATCCCCTAAAGCAAGGGACATAAAGGAAAGAATAAACAAATGGGATCTCATCAAAATAAAAAGCTTCTGAACAGCTAGGGAAAACAGTATTAAAAGAAAAAGAGAACCAACTGTGTGGGAAAACATATTTGCTAATGATACCTCAGACAAGGGTTTAATCTCCAAAATATGTAAAGAACTTACATGACTCTACTTTAAGAAGACAAGCAACCCAACCAAAAAATGGGCAAAGGACTTGAACAGACACTTCTCCAAGGAGGATATAGAGAGGACCCAGAGACACATGAAAAGATGCTCAGTATCGCTAGCTATCAGAGAGATGCAAATTAAAACCACAATGAGATACCACTTCACACTGGTCAGAACGGCCATCATAAAGAAAGCAACAAACAAGTGTTGGAGAGGTTGTGGAGAAAAAGGGACCCTAGTGCACTGTTGGTGGGGTTGCAGACTGGTACAACCACTATAGAAAACAGTATGGAATTTTCTAAGAAAACTAAAAATGGATCTACCTTTTGACCCAGCAATTCCACTGCTAGGATTATATCCTAAGAACCCTGAAACACCAATCTAAAAGAACCTATGCACCCCAATGTTCATAGCAACATAATTTACAATAGCCAAGTGTTGGAAGCCACCTAGGTGCCCATCAGTAAATGAATGGATCAAGAAACTATGGTACATTTAGGACTTCTGGCCAAGATAGAGGTGTAGGCAGACACACTGTGCCTCCTATCACAACCAAAATTAAGGACAACAAAGATTTAGAAACAAGAAAACAACCAGAACTCAGAAAATCGAACTGTTTGGAAGTCCAAGAACGATTCATACAGACCGGTAAGAGGGGCTGAGTCACAGCAGGAAAAAGTGGAGGTGTGGACTGGGCACGCAGGCAGCAGTGGCTGGCAGTCCCAAGGGGCACAGGCGGTGGCTAACAGACTCTGGCACAGGGTGGCAATGGTGCAGACCCAGTGAGGCCACGCAAGGCAGCTGGCTGACCCGGTAGTCCCACATTTGCGTGCAGATAATCCAGGCAAAGGGGAAGCAGCGGAAGGGAGGGGAATCCAAGAGTGAGTGGAGCAAACGCCATTGTCTCCTCTCAGACCCCGCCCCCACCTACAGCATCACTACCCAGCGACTGGGCTGTCCCACCCTGGAGAACACCTAAGGCTCCACCCCTCACTACCTAACAGCCATGACTAGACAAAAAAAAAAAAAAAAAAAAAAAAAAAA